>JACEHZ010000507.1:0-232500 GCA_017893485.1 Hemerocallis citrina | reverse complement strand
TGTTGGATTAGTATAACACAAGATCCATTGATCGGTAACGATCAATCCGGGGCACAGTTCTGGGAGCGAATTTCTTCTACGTTTGGGGTATTATTATGGACTCCAACCGACAATACGGTTAGCTTACTTACTAGTCGATTTCAACTTATTTCGAAAGAAGTAGCCCTATTCATAGCGAAATTGAGCAGTGCAACTACTAGGGCCGCTAGCGGAACAACCGAGACAGATAAGGTATGTAAAAGAAATTAGATTTAAAGTCATGCTTTGTATTATTTGTATACATAATAACGTTCAGATTTTAATTGTTGTCTTAGATTCACGAAGCCATAGTAGAATATATGGCAACATCTAGGAAAGCTTTCAAATTTGAGGAATATTATGAGATACTTAATGATCAGCCGAAATTTTCATTGCGTACTACACAAGTGTTTGATTGAGTACTGATATGGCTAAAAATAGGATTAAATCGGGACCGTTCACATCGGAGACGAATCTTAAAGCTCAGGGGTAAAAACGGTAATTTCACCTACTAACGGGTCCGAAGCGGGTACTGGGTCTCCTTCTTACAGTTCCAAAAACCCGCGAACGGATCCACCTCAACTGGGTACGGGTCCTGACCCGATACAAACTCAGACCAGCAAGAGGAGATCAGGGTCACTGATTTGACTAAATCAACGGGCCTGATTTGCAGTTATCCTCTCACCGGGAATTAAGGGATTACATTCCTAATCTGATTACGAGGATTTTACGCCTTATCAGATCACAGGGATCACATTCCTAATCTGATCCCAACGGCGACTATAAATACCCCCCCCACCTACCACTGTTACAGGTTAATCACTTTTTTGCCAACTTAAGCTCTTTTTTAATCATCACTGGTTACTAACAAGAGCGTCGGAGGGTGCGTCGCCGGGATCAACCCCAGTGTTTCGCACTTTCCTTGCAGGTGTACGGCGGGAGTCAGCAGCCTAACTTCGACGGAACAGGTTTGTATCTGCTATTCAGGTTTTTCCACGAACCCACAAATTCTATCTGTTTACCCCCACACCAGAATCAGCGGTAACAGATTGGCACCGTCTGTGGGAACACCATACGAATAGCCTCCGCCTCTTCCTCGTCGACTAGCTCTTCTCCAGCCATGCCTCCCAGAAAAGTAAGATCCAGGGGGTCCAACCGTGGACCCAACCCTATTGATCAACAGCAGGAAGTCCCCGTCCATCCCGCTCCGCAGCAGGGACAACTTCCTCCTCCGGCCGAGGACCGTATCCAGCAGGACCCACCTCCTCTTCCGAACCAGCAACCCCCAAACGGTCTCGATCCACGCAAGCAAAAACAACCTCTCCATCAAGACCACATATCGGTACACAACGCATCTACAGACTCTTATGCCTCCCATAGTCCTCATGCCCCTGACCTTCGAAATATTATCTTCAACCGGCAGAAGGATGAGGATCTCCGCCACCGTCTGGACGAAAAGCGGTCCCGAGAGGGAGCATCCTGCCTAAAACGTCCAGATGAGCGGAATCCTCACCACCGCAAGTGTAGAAGGTCTCCTACCAGGAGATGGTGGAGAGAGTCACCCGAGCATTATAGGAGGAGGCGCCACTCTCCTACCGGTCGGCATCAGCCGAGGAACAATGAGGCGCCCATCACTCGCGTCGAGTTCCTGCAGTTTCAAGCAACGGTGTTGCAGGCTCTTAACCTCCGACCCAACAACAATGAGGCCCAAAGGGTTCCTTCGCCCCAACGGGTTCCCAGTCCTCGCCGTAGGTCCGCCTCTCCTCCGCCGGCCCTAACCACCAGCAGCATGATCTTAATCCTCGCCACTTCCGGGACGACCATCGTCGTAGCCCTGGCTCTCCCTCCTACGAAGACGAGTCCAGAGGCTCGTTCGACTACCGCGGGAGGGACGATGCCCTATACCGCCGTCTCCATGAGGTGGAGAGGCGAATCGGTCGGATAGACGAGGGGGAGGGGTCGAACAGCAGAACCATCCGTCCGAGCAGACCCCCTTTCTCCCGGACCATCATGGAAGCTCCTATCCCAAGAGGTTTCGGACCCCCGAAGTTTGAAACTTACTCGAGGGAGTCGAACCCCGTGGACCACATCGAAAGCTTTAAGACCCTCATGCTAATCCACCAAGCTTCCGATGCTTTGCTGTACAAAACCTTCCCTGCCACTCTTAAGGGTTCGGCTCGAGAGTGGTACTCCCGCCTCGCCCCGTCTTCCATATTCTCCTTCGAGCAATTCGAGAGCCTCTTCATCACTCATTTTGTGAGTAGCAGACGCACGGAGAAGACTAACATCTCGTTACTCCATCTCCACCAGGAGAAGGGAGAGAAGTTGAGAGACTATGTGAAGAGGTTCACTGCGGAGGTCAGGTCCATAGCCTCCCTCAACCAATCCGTCGCAACAGCTGCCTTCCAATCCAACGTCTTCAATTCCAGTCTCCGCTCCTCTCTTGCTAAGAAGCCTCCACAGAACTTTGCCGACCTCCTTCTCATGTGTGACAAGTACATTCGTGCCGAAGAGGCTGCCTACCTTCCAAGCTTCGGAGTGTCTACCTCAGGGACGAAACGAAAGTTGACCGAAGAAGAAGAGGCTAAGAAGCTTCAGAAGGACGGCAATGGCCAGCACCGCCCGACTCTTCGGTTTGAGAAGTTCACCCCCTCGTTGCCAATATATCAGAAGTTCTTATGGAGGTGGACAAGGAAGGGCTCCTCCGCGCTCCCCCGAGAATGAATACACCTGGCAAGAAGAGGAACAAGGATAAGTGGTGCCGCTTTCACAGGGACCACGGCCACGACACGGAAGATTGTCGGGCTCTGAAGGAGGAGATCGAAGAACTCATACAGCGGGGGCACCTGACCAAGTTCGTCCAGAAAGAGGGGGCCAAGCTTCCCCCCTGAGGAGCCAACAAACGAACCGAAGGGCCCGCCAAGCTTTAAGACTCAGAACCTCCCGGCTCTTCCCAAGAGGTCTTCACCTTATCATGGAAGCAGGATCTTGATTTTTGATAAGGCCGATGCTTGTAATCCGGCCAATAGCATGTAATAAGGGCTCGCCATATTGAAGCAGCCACTTAGTTTATTTCAATAAAACTTTACGTTTTTTCATTGGAAATTGTTGCTCTTGCTTCATCTCTACCTCTCCGAGTCATGACTCGCTGAATGGTGAGTTCAGAGTCCAGCTTCTTCTACATGGCTGCTCCCGCAACTTACTAAGCTCTTCACATTGAGTTCGGAGTCCAACACTTGGCTCGATTACTCTTCAAATAACCTGCTCTTCAGCGGGTTAGAAGTGGTTCGCCATTCGGAATTGCTCCCACAACCGTTGACCACCTCTACCGATGGTTTGGAGTCCAACACTTGGCTTGATTCCTCTTCAAATAACCTGCTCTTCAGCGGGTTAGAAGTGGTTTGCCATTCGGAATTGCTCCCACAACCGTTGACTACCTCTACCGATGGTTCGGAGTCCAACACTTGGCTCGATTCCTTTTCAAATAACCTGCTCTTCAGCGGGTTAGAAGTGGTTCGCCATTCGGAATTGCTCCCACAACCGTTGACTACCTCTACCGATGGTTCGGAGTCCAACACTTGGCTCGATTCTGCTTCAAATAACTTGCTCTTCAGCGGGTTAGAAGTGGTTGCCATTCGGAATTGCTCCCACAACCGTTGATTCTCTCACATAAGCAGCGAGTTCAGAGCTACAGCTCTCCCCTAGAGTTGCTCCTCACACTCGCCTCACAAATGGCTCTCTTCCAGAGCCGAGCTATTCACTCCGCTCGCCTCCGAAGCGGACCTCTTCTCAACGAGTTTGGAGCACAACTCTCTCATAGAGTCCCTCCTCACACTCGTCTCACAAATGGCTCTCTTCCAGAGCCGAGCTCTTCACTCCGCTCGCCTCCGAAGCGGACCTCTTCTCAACGAGTTTGGAGCATAACTCTCTCATAGAGTCCCTCCTCAAACTCGTCTCCCAAATAGCTCTCTTCCATAGCCGAGCTCTTCACTCCGCTCGCCTCCGAAGTGGACCTCTTCTCAACGAGTTCGGAGCGTACAACTCTCCCCTAGAGTTGCTCCTCACACTCGTCTCACAAATGGCTCTCTTCCAGAGCCGAGATCTTCACTACGCTCGCCTCCGAAGCGGACCTCTTCTCAACGAGTTCGGAGCTTACAGCTCTCCCCTAGAGTTGCTCCTCACACTCGTTTCACAAATGGCTCTCTTCCAGAGCCGAGCTCTTCACTCCGCTCGCCTCCGAAGCGGACCTCTTCTTAACGAGTTTGGAGCACAACTCTCTCATAGAGTCCCTCCTCACACTTGTCTCACAAATAGCTCTCTTCCAGAGCCGAGCTCTTCACTCTGCTCATCTCCAAGGTGGGCCTTCTCCTCGACAAATTTGGAGCACAACTCTCTCCTAGAGTTCTTCCTCACACTTGTCTCACAAATAGCTCTCTTCCAGAGCCAAGCTCTTCACTCCGCTCATCTCCAAGGCGGACCTTCTCCTCGACAAGTTTGGAGCACAACTCTCTCCTAGAGTTCTTCCTCACACTTGTCTCACAAATAGCTCTCTTCCAGAGCCGAGCTCTTCACTCCGCTCATCTCCAAGGCGGACCTTCTCCTCGACAAGTTTGGAGCGCAACTCTCTCCTAGAGTTCCTCCTCACACTTGTCTCGCAAATAGCTCTCTTTCCGATCCGAGCTCTTCCATCCGCTCGGGTGCCGAGCAAGTGCCGATCCGACCCCAACGTCAAAGAGCCCGGTCGGCTAACCGAGCAAGTGCCCATCCGAGCGTCAAAACGGAGAAAACTCACTTTCTCCTCAACATTCGTGTAAGATCTCGATCAGACGGCTCAGATCGCTCCAGCAGCACTAAACGACAAGATAGTGTTTTCTTGGAAACTGTGCCCGCCTCGAGATCCGCGCTGAGATCAACGGCTCAGATCGCTCCAGCAGCACTAAACGACAAGATAGTGTTTTCTTGGAAACTGTGCCTGCCTCGAGATCCGCACTGAGATCTGACGGCTCAGATCGCTCCACGTCGCTCGGTATTCCGAGCCAAGCGACTAGCGATCCGACCCACTCGCGCCTCTTCTTACCCCCTAGGGTCTTCCTAGCACATCTTACAAGGGTCTTCCTAGCCCAAGGATCTTCCTAGCACAAGGATCTTCCTAGCACATCTTACAAGGGTCTTCCTAGCGTCAGGGTCTTCCTAGCACATCTTCTCCGCCCCTAGGAGTGGAGCTCCTCTTCCAAAATTCCCAAGACCAAAGTACTTATCAACTTCATGAAGACAAGCATGTTGCGGGGCTATTTTGACCATGAAGGAGGGAGAATCTTCATCCCACTCCTAAAGAGAAGTTGTAGATCTTCGAACTAGCTTCGAAACGAGGGGTCGTACGCCCCGATCGGACCTCCGTAGCACCGGAAAAGTGGATCTCAATGCAGCTATGCCGAATAGCTCGGAAATCCGAGCCGAGCCACTCGCGCGAGGGAGAAATCCGAACCGAACCCAATCAAGAATCCGAGCTCTTCCCATCCGATCCCCAACATCAAAGAGCCCGGTCGGCTAACCGAGCAAGTACCAATCCGAGCGTCAAAACGGAGAAAACTCACTTTCTCCTCAACATTCGTGTAAGATCTCGATCAGACGGCTCAGATCATGCCAGCACCACTATACGACAAGATAGCGTTTTCTTGGGAATTGAGTCCGTCTCGGGATTCGTGCCACCATCCAACGGCCCAGATCGAGCCACGAAGCTCGGATCTACCATTTGAGCTACTGCCCCACCGAGCTGCAAAGTGGCAAAAATGCACCTCAAAATCCGTGCTCGGATCTGCCGAACAAGACGCATCTGCCGAGCAGCAAAGAAAAAAAAACAGCAGTGTGGGTTTGGACCCGTTAGGATCCAAACCCGAACTCCCCACGTCACCTTCTTCTCCAACACCCCTGGCGCCAAAAGCAAAAACCAAATAAAACAACACAATTCGTCACCCTCATCTTCAAGCTCTACCCACCACGGCCGAGCTCCATCTTCAACGACGAACTCACCCCCTCCGTCGTCTAGCTCCGACGACGAGCTCTCCATCCCGAGCTCGCTTCCAAACCCAACACATGCCGAGCTCCATCTCCAATGCCGAGCACCTCCTCCAACAGCTAGCTCCACTCCGCTCGACGAGGTCGATTCGCCATGCCGAGCTCCGCCTCTGTCTGAGTCGCTGAACTCCCCCCTCGCACTCCGAGCTCCTCAGCGAACCTACCGCCGAGCTCCACCTCCGAAGCACCAAGCTCCGCCATGTCTCGACTCCGGAGCTCCGAGCTCCTTCCTCGACGGACCCATCGTTGCCACGAGCTCCGAGCCCTCCACGAGACGAGCTCCGAGCTCCACCATGGCCAACGAGCGAGCTCCCAGCTCTCCATAAGCGAGCTCAGAGAGACGAGCCCCGAAGCTCTCCACCGATGAGCTTCGCCATGGCCAACAACGCCATCACCGGCCACCTCCTCTCCTCTCGAACTCTCCCATGCTGAACTCTCCACTACCAAGCTCCTGCGGCGAGCTCCTCCACAGCGCGAGCCCCCCCACGGCGCGAGCCCCGAGCTCCTCGACGAACCCATCGTCTCCGCACACGAACGAGCTCGAATGGCGACCACTTTTGACGAGCTCCGCCGTGGCCTTGACGAGCCCCGCTCTGCTCGTCGCCTCTTGCCGAGCTCGCCGAACTCCGAAGGGAATCTCAAGGACGGAGGTGGAGTCGGGGTCGGAGGCATTGTCGAGTCGAAGGTTGGGTCGAAGCAACGAAGAAGAAAGAAATAGAACAAGTGGACAGGGCGGGAGAGAAAAGAAGAAAAAAAAAAATTGCCACGTGGCGAGCCACGTGGCTTCACCTCAGTGGTCGACTCCAGGATCGGATCCGAGCTGCGCGAATTTGGCGTCACCTCCCGGTCGGCAGCCGAACAAGTCCCAATCCGAGCTGAAAAATAGAGAAAAATGATACCGAGCAACTCCAACCATTGGATCTTCGCAAAAATCGCGCAAAAACTGATGAACGGCTCAGATCGCACCATGTTGGCACAAAACGACAAAATAACGATTTTTCGAAAAACGCGCCCCCTCGAGATTCGTGCCAGGATCCGACGGCACAGATCGCGCCACGTGTCAGGTATTATTTAATTTAATTAATTTATTTATTTAATTGTTTTTTTTATTTAAAAAATCCGAAAAATATTTTTAAAAAAATTAATTAAAAATTCTAAAAATAATTATTAATTCAGAAAAATTATTTTAAAATTCTGGAAAAATAATTATTAAATTAGAATAATTAATTAATATTTTAGATAATTAATTATTTAATTCGAAAAATGAATAAAAATTCAAAAAAATGAGAAAAAATTCAGAAAAATCTGGAAAAATCACCAAAAATCCAGAAAATTCTGAGAATATTTTTGGGCATTTTACAAGCCCAGAATAACACCGTTACACCCCAAGCTAGATCCAAAACTCCCTTAAGAACGCCGATAAAATCCCGTACGCGATTAGAACAGTAAAACTACTCCTCAAAGACTGAAAAACTCAGTCTCTAGGAGTGGGGGGCTCGTGATATGGCTAAAAATAGGATTAAATCGGGACCGTTCACATCGGAGACGAATCTTAAAGCTCAGGGGTAAAACGGTAATTTCACCTACTAACGGGTCCGAAGCGGGTGCTGGGTCTCCTTCTCACAGTTCCAACAACCCGCGAATGGATCCACCTCAACTGGGTACGGGTCCCGACCCGATACAAACCCAGACCAGCAAGAGGAGATCAGGGTCACTGATTTGACTAAATCAACGGGCCTGATTTGCAGTTATCCTCTCACCGGAAATTAAGGGATTACATTCCTAATCTGATTACGAGGATTTTACGCCTTATCAGATCACAGGGATCACATTCCTAATCTGATCCCAACGGCGACTATAAATACCCCCCACCTACCACTGTTACAGGTTAATCACTTTTTTGCCAACTTAAGCTCTTTTTTAATCATCACTGGTTACTGACAAGAGCGTCGGAGGGTGCGTCGCCGGGATCAATCCCGGTGTTTCGCACTTTCCTTGCAGGTGTACGGCGGGAGTCAGCAGCCTAACTCCGACGGAACAGGTTTGGATCTGCTATTCAGGTTTTTCCACGAACCCACAAATTCTATCTGTTTACCCCCACACCAGAATCAGCGGTAACAAGTACAAAGTACCCAATCTGGTGAAAGGAGTGGTTGCCAAAACTCTCCTACAATAAACAACTGGAATTCAGATATACCCGTTGATATGGAATCACCTACACCCCTCACCCGACCACCAAGTGCAAATCTGCTAAGAGAAAAAGAAAAAGAATGCCTGAAACATCAGAATACAATGAAATTGCCGTAGAAACAAAAAAAATTACATCTGTATACAACGAATCACAAGACAGGAGGAATGTGTGAATGGAAGTGAAGATGACTATTAAAAAACGAGAACGTGATATTAAAGAACGGGCCGAGGAAGATCGCATTATGAGTATCGATCGAACACTTTACCAACTAATCAACGATATTATTTATGTGTAGACAGAATGAAATTCTGCAAAAAACGAGGTTACAATAGTGGGTAAACAACATTAACCCAAAATTTGTATTTTATCTTTATGTACTGTTAGCACGCAATTTTTATTGTGAATGTATCATACGTTATTAATTTGAATGTACCAAGCGAAATTTGGAATGTTTATGTGTTTGTGAATATTGAAAAATGGAAAAACTAAGAATAAATGTGTTTACAATAAAATCTGATGTTAATACCCATAATTATAACATAATCTACAATTTAAATATTAGATCATAGTTCAAAGTAGTACATTAACTACGTTTTTAATTATTAGCCAATCCAAAGTAGTACATTACATGAGAATGGGAATACAAAGTAATACATGCATAGTACAGTTACTCATCTCCTTATTGTGACCATATATGCTCCACCAGATCTTGACGAAGTGCATGATATTTTTGTCAATCATGTAGAAAGACATTACAAAGGATTCGACCTTCTTGATCAGTTGGTCCACCTCTGCTTGATCGATCACAGTCGATTCAGAAATTTGATCATAATCATAATCAAGAATCCCTTCTTCACATTCATCCTCAATAATCATATTGTGTAAAATGATACATATTTTCATAATATATGAAAGACTATCTGCATCCCACATACGTGTTACACCCTTCACTATTGCAAATCGTGATTGTAAAACTCCAAAAGCACGTTCAACATCTTTTCATGCACCCTCATGCATTTTTGCGAATTTCTTTTTCTTTTGGGTATCCAGTGAGGTGTAGGTTTTGACAATGGTTTCCAACGGGAGTATATATCATCCGCTAAATAGTATCCCATATTGTAATTGTGGTTGTTGATGACAAAATTTGCTGGAGGTGCACAACCATCAAGAATCTCATTAAATAAAGTTGAACGGTTCAGCACATTTAGATTATTATTGCATTCTGACATTCCGAAGAATGAATGCCAGAACCAAAGATCATAAGAAGCAACTGCTTCGAGAATAATAGTTGGTTCCCGAACATGTCCTGTGTACTGGCCATGCCATGCCGCTGGACAATTTTTCCACTTCCAATGCATGTAATCTACACTACCCAACATGCCAGGGAAGCCTCGAGCGTTGTTTTCTTCAAGTAATCTTTCCACATCGGCAGTTGTTGGTTTCCTCGTATATTGAGTACTAAATAAAGTGACAATTGCAAAACAGAAACAACACAGAGTTTTCAATACCGTGGTTTCGCTTATTCGTATATATTCGTCAACTACATCAGCCGCACCTCCGTACGCCAAACAACGTAGTGCCGCTGTAATTTTCTGATGTGGAGTTAATCCAAGTTATTTACATGCATCCTATTGCTAGAGAAAATATTGATCGTAACCCACAACAACATCCAATACCCGATTGAAGAGGTGTCGGTGCATACAGAATCGGCGATGGAAAATTGAATCTGGGTAAACTGGATTTTCGGCAAAGTAGTCTCTCCACATCCGTCTATGACCTTCTTCTCTTTCCCGACGAATGTAACGGCGAAGATTGATTTGTTCACTAGATTTAATTGCCTTGCCAATCCTTACTAGACGGTTGTGAATAATCCTAGCAACCACATCGTTGTCCTCCGCTGAATAATCAGAAGATGTTGAGGAAGAAGATGAACCTAAACTAGCCATTGCTAAGTAGAAGATATAAATTCAATGGGCTACTTTTGAGTTGAAGATGACAAAGTTTAGTTGACAAATAAATGTACACAGGAAGTCCACATATAAATACTAATCATGCCGCTTGAAGAAGAACGAATCATCAATATCCCGTCCAATCTGAATATCAGCTAATAATGTGTAGGTTTGTAGGTAGGAGTTAATGTCTACGAAAGTGAATGTATACAAAACCTATCTGTGACTACAATCCACACAGAAACCTACATGGCATGTGACATTAATACCACGACTAAAATACCCTCAACCTATCTACAACTACAATAGGCATACGAAAGTGGATATATTAATTTTCCGATGTGTTTCTACAATCCTATTACAATCCAACTTGGCATGTGACATTTATAACTTGACATTAATACCCTCATGCTATATAGAAAACAATTTGAGTACTATTTTTCCTATTCTTCATAATCATACTGTGTACATGGCACAAATGAGGACGTCGATGCTTCAGTGTCCTCTAAAGCATCGACGTCCTCATTTGTGCCATGTCGGGAAGTAGATGGTCTGCTCCTCGATACAGATCGTCTAACATTTGGTAATTCAGGTGGAACTGATTCTCTCAAAACCATGTCTGAAAGTATGATTCAATGCAGTTGTGCTTCGGTGTTGCTCAATTGTTGACAATGTCTGTATAACTCCTCATGTGGAAAGGTATAAGATATAATAAAAAATCAGAGTACGTAAAATACATTATAACATAATAATGTTCTAAATTAGAAAAACTATCTACGAATTTGGTAACTCACATATGATGGTTGCCCACTTTGATGAAATGAGACATTGATATCAGGGTCCAAACTCTTGATAAGAGTACCGCCTACAAAAAGTGTCACTTCAACGTAAGGTTGACCAAGCATTAATGAATTCTATACTGTGGATTGTGTTGGGTACTCGGCTGGTAGCCAAAATGGAGGTGCAGCATGTGACAACTGAGTGGAAGGATCTCTAATTGATGTTGGCCCAATAAAATTGACATTTGCTGCATGGGAGAGTGTCGGCATTATCAGACCAATTAAAACCTTTGCCTAATACTGATCATAGGTGCTCTGCTCTACCCGAGTTATGAAAGGCGATGCTTCGATAGGATCAGGAATATTAGTACTGGATGTCATTACACACATGAGAGAAGGTGGGTCTTTTGGGATAGCAATTATTCCAGTAAGTTGGCGAACACAACGATCACCAAGATACCATACACCCTACCTCAAATGTTTACTTTAGCATAACCGAACAGTTTAATAAAAGCACATTAAGCTAATATGACAAAAAATATGTCAATACCGTGAAATGAATTTGACAGCTTCAATTTCATATACGTATTTAATTGATGACCCATCATATGGCTGCCAAATGATAGAGGAAGAAGTACGCATATTCAACTAATCACGAGCCATCGATTGATTGTACCTAATAGGATCAAATCGACATATATCCAAGAATTCTCGATTCCATCACAAAATTTTCGGCCAAACATCAGAATTAGCCATGTGAGTCTCCATAAGGATGTTCCTATCTCTAACCGAAATACAACAATTTGTGTATTCGTAAGCCCAATACTGTAGAAAAAATTATTAGATTTGTTACGAATAGACCAATTGAAATAATATAATGACATTATTCGACTAAAATTAGTACTTAATAGATTTAGTATTACCTCCAGCACTTGCCACAGCCTATTCAATGACTTCACTTTAAGTCTGCTACATGAGTCCAAAGATAAATACAACAGAGCAATTGCATGACTACCCCAATCGTATTTAGCAACTGAATTAAGATCTTCAACTGCGGCTAGCCAACCATATCTTACTAACCCAGCACCATTAGGATAAAGAAATGCACCGAGGAAATACATAAAGAAAGCTCGTGCAATCCTTATTGTTAGTGCCATATCGGTTTCAGCTTCTTCAATCAAAGTATTGGTAAAATAATTTTTGAAAAAAGATTACCATACACCTTGTGATTTCCAATCATCTATTGTTAATTCCGGAAAGAAGCGAGTCTGAACAATTTTGAAAGTATAGGCCTCTATGTTACATGGAGGCAACTAACCGATACCGATAGAAATCCCAGTTAGCATAACCCAATCCAACGGAGTGAAACCCAACTCACCACACGGTAGGTGGAAAGTGTGGGTAGTGTCCCACCATCTCTCTACGAGTGCCTCAACTAGCCGCATCGACGACCTCTTTATATTGATTTTCATGAAACGGTGTCATCTCGCCCGCTCGACTAGTTGTTTAATTAGTGGGAGCCATGAGCAGTACTGATTGTACATCTTGATTGGGTCCTTCCAATTTCCCCTAAATTTACAAAAACCACCCTCAGGATTAACAGTGATATATTGATTAATATGTTTCAAATCGTCTACTACTCGATTCCAACTGGATTGATCGGTAAAGTCGACATCTAGATTCTCTCCTTCAGTTTCATTGCTTGTGTTGCCATGAACTAGCATCTGTTTCCGCTTTGATTTCAACCGACCAATAAATCTTCTTATCGAAGACATCGTACCTCGGTTTGGCTAATTGAAAAATAGATAGTGAGATGACCTCCCAAAGAAGATTGAACCTCGATTTGCAGATATTGAGATAGAGAGTGAGGCGAGAGAAGATTGAAGTTTGCCTCGTAGCCATAAAACTTCCTGAATATATAGAAGCATGTCTAGGGGCAATATTGTCCTAAATATATTAATAAAGCCGAAAAGAAAGGCTGAATTAACGGAAAAAAGGAAAAAAAATTCCTCAAAGTGACGAACGGATTTGTGAAGATCCGTCTGACGCTTCCGCTATTCACGGATGGAACTCGATAATCCGTCTGCTGCAGTTTTATTATTATTATTATTATTAGTTTCTCCGATGGATCTTCAAGATCCGTCTTACGAAAAAAAATATTAAAAAATTCATTTTATCAATTTTAAATATGGCTGATAATACATTTCGCCGTGGGACGGATCTCCAAAGTCCATCTTATATTTTTTTAATTGAAATTGCTATAATATAGCATTCGACGACTGCAGCAAACGCTCAAATGCTATATGTAAAATATGCATATTGCCATTTTTTAGCAATCACGACTGTGGATGCTCTTAGTGAGGGTGGAATATTTTTGAAATTTTGACATGTAATTTTGGGATGGGGGATGTGGTCACCCTCTGGATTAGGTAAGTGTAAAAAAGTAGGAATTTAATCGAAAGTATAAAAAAATGTAGTTCCTTTATAAATTGAAAATTCTTGCACATGCAATGTACATTATTATTGGTGAAACTGTGAAATTTTCATGGCAATTGCAGTTGAATTTATCAAACTCATCTATATTATTATAATTACATAAGGAATGAAATGTGACTAGACAAACTTTATCAAATCATAGTCATCCATTTTAGCATTTTATTTTATTTTATTTTTATTTTTTATAACAAGGATAGAGTTATAAGACTCCAGCTAAAATAAATATATTAATAAATAGAGTAGCATACATCAAATAATTTTACAAGATGTAAAATCAGAGACAGAACAAGAATTGAGTTAACGACAATACGAAAAACACAACAAGCAATTAAGAGAATTGCAAAAAACAACAGTTGCGAGCTAGACTGAGCCCCTCATTTCAGTGTCTTTGTATAATCAACTTATTCACATATTAACGATTAAAAAAAACTTATTCACATACTTCAATCATTATATGATGATCTCTCATTCATACTTATATTTGAATCCCCCACTCCATTTAATAATCTTTTAAATTTTTGTGCACGTCTTAATAAATATATATATTTTAAAAGTAAAAAAACTTCAGCGTATTCTGGCTTTGAACCTGAGACCTCCTTTATTTTAGGTATGCACGGGCGATACACCAGTTTGTTTGTCTACAAATGTTTGTATTTGTTGAATTTAGTTTGTACGTGTATTACACGTGTTTATCTAGTTACAAAGTTAGGTTTGTTTGGTTACAAACCCCAACTCTCCCATTAAAATAGTAGAGATCGTAATGACAACTTAAGTTCTTTACCTGTATAGAGATTAATTTTACTTTTTATGGAAGAATAAAAATAACAAAATTTTTAGTGGACTAACTTGTAGGGTTGAGACGGCTAAATAGAAGTTAGCAACATGTTGCTTTTAGATCCATGAATACAATGATGAAGAGATGGAGATACCGCCCACTTTTTTTTCTCAAAGGTTGTTAGAACATCTCCAATGAGACTTTAAAACTCTAAAATAAAGCAAAGTTTACCTCCAACCGGGCTTTACAACTTGGCTATATTTTAGAGTAAGCCCTCATCTCCTTTATATTTAGAGGCTCTTTAACACTATTCAAAATGTTTTATTACATGCTGTTTTCTTGTAACCGCTCCTCCCTTATGCTTTTGCAAGATTGAGTCCTTAATGGGCGGTTAAGGACTCTGTTTTTTTAGGCCGTATTTTGGTTGGCTGGTGGTCAGTTTGGTTTTTGGCTCTCTGTGGTGGAGCTTTGTTGCCTGCTCTGCGACTTTTTGTAGGCCTGCTGTCGGAGCTTAGAGGGGGTGTTTTGGTTACTGGTGTTGCTGGTTGTTGTTCTTGGCTCTGTTTATGTAGCTCTTTAGAGCCTTTTACTATATTATGTTCTTAATGGTTGCGCACTTTGTTCTCTCTAAGAGCAGTTTTTTGCTGCTGCGTTTGTTGTTAATGTTCTTACCTATTATGCTATGTTTAGCTTCTATTTGTTGTGACTATTATTGCTCGTTCTTCTCTGTTTGGTGTCTCATATTTTTGTGGTGTGCTTGAGCTGTTGCATACTCCGTGGTTTGATTGGTTTGGCCATTTCAGGCGGGGTAGTGCAATTACAGGCTCTCTATTTGTTTTCATTTTGCTCTGGTTTTGTTTGGTCTTGGCCCGGTTCTGGGTGATTAGTTCAGTTGGGGATTGCTATTGTTCTTTGGGTTGTGAATTTGGTCGTTTAAGACTGATGTTGGGTTTATTGTTAAGGTTATAGCTGGTCATTCTGCACTTTTTGCTGTCTACTTTTTGGCTATGTTGCTTGCGCTGTTATCTCCTCCTTGGCTTCTTGGTTTAGGCCAGTCTTGGATGGTCTCTGATGTGGTGCTTTTTCTGTTATCTACTATTTGGCTACTTTCATTCGGCCATTTTTAGGCTCTTTTCTGTTCTTTAGGTTCTGGTTTCGGTTGATTGTTGTCTGAAGCAGGTGCCGTTCAGATTGGAGGAGTACCCTTTTCTTCCGTCACCCTGTGCTTTGGGGTGTGGTTGATCGTTTTGTCCATCCCTTGGCGATGAGCACCGATCGCTGACTTTGGTGGGCTGCCCGATTTTACCCTGTTCCTGAGGTGCTTGCGATCGAGGTCTCCTGGTCTGGCCGGCCTGATTCTTGTTGCCTCTAGCTTGGTTGACGTTGGCTTGTGGGGTTATGCTGTGTTGTGTTTAGTGTTTACGTCTTCTTTTGCTTTCTGTAATCATCTATCGATGGTAGTTTTTGTATTTTCTCCTTGTTTTACTACTTGTAAAATTGACTCTTTTTGTAAATTGTTTTCTATTAATATATTAGGCTGGAGTTTTATGACTCTATCCGCGTTATAAAAAAAACACTATTCAAACATTTTTAACCCTCCACTTGCACACTACTTTTTTAAAATACCACTTGTATCATTTTTAAACTCTAAATTAGTTAATTAAAATCAACATTAATTAAAAAGTACTACTTATTTTTTAACAAATATTGAATAATTTTAATATTGATTAGTGATTTATCATTACATTTAATTTTTATTGTTAATTTTAAATTTAAAATTTTCAACTTAATTTTCAAATAAATCTGAGACTCAATCCAATTACCCGATAATAAACAATATTTATTACAAATGTAGAAAGATGACAATATTAAAAATATAGAAATATGGTCAAGATGGATATGTAGGAGGACATTATGCAGGGGGTGGATATCCCGAAAGTCAATTCGGAATACCTGACTACAAACATTGTGGATACGGGAGAGATGACCTACCAAAGGTTTAGTGTTTTCATGTACTTTATTTGTCTTTATTTATGTAATTTGTTTCTCTTCATTAACTTTGTTTCTCTCTTTGTAATTTCCATTCTTGCTTATGTTTTCTTTGTGACGACAAGAACGAATTAAATATATCAATGACTATTTATTTTATTCTGATTGTATAATTTATATTATATAATGAAAATATTAATTATATAATATATTATATATTTTTTTGATATAACGGATGGAGTCAAAAGACTCCAGCATACAGACAATTATATTAATAAAGGAGTAACATACAAAGGAAAATTTTACAAGCAGTAAAACCGAAAAACACAGAAGGGGGCACACTCGCCATAAAAAAGCCTAAGCCCGCAAAGACGACCTTTGCCATACACTACATGAACACGGAATTTTCAAAACGATGCTAGATTCTAGGCAGACAAGAAGAAGAGTCAGTAGAAGCCACAATAACGGCGGCTGAGCATGGAAGAGAAGAACCCAAGCCAAAGGAAGAGCGACACAGCCATCGCCCAAATCAGACCCTGAAACGCCAGCAGTTAAGACACACCGAACAAACAGCAGCTGGCCACCAAAAATGCCATCCCGCTAAATGGATCACCCGACAACAACCAGAAGTAGGCAAAAGCGACTAACACCCAGAAAAACCCATAAATGTAGACCAGTAAGTAAGCCATCACCACATCTGGGTATACAATCGCTGCACCAAAGGGCCAAAGAAACTAATAACATGTGAAGAAGGGAATGCCTGTAACTTGGGATTGATGCACAATCAGAGACCCCAAACCAAGACATCAAAACAGAATAAAGACTACAAAAATAGAAACCCACCATCGAGTAAGCAAGAAAAACCTAAAATGTAGCAGAACCAAAATAGGCGCACAAAACACCCTATGCCATAGAGTGCATGCTGCAACAGCAAAAGGCACCAAAATTTTGCCACCACCAGAACTATCAAATAAAACACAACCAAACGGCCCCAACTTAACCGGGAGGCAACAACAACCAAAAAGAATACACAACAGTCCAGAATTGAATGAACAAAGTTAGGAATACAGCACAGACCTTAAGAAGGCCTCCAGAAAAGGGACTAAAAACTAAAGGAGGTACATGAAGTATTAAACACAAAATAAAAGGAACGAAAACCAGTTGTGGAGGAAACAGAAGAGAGTGCCTTGTTAAGCCTGTCGCAGGGAAACAAGCTCCAGTAAGCAGTACCAAAAGAGGACAGAAGCCAAAAGAAACCCCTGGAAAACAACAGATTTCATTCTGCAAGAAAAGAAAAATAGGATCGATTTGAAGCGTAAACTAAAGCCATAAACACCCAACATCATAGAAATAAAACTCAATACAGAAGTAAGAATGTGTGAAAAGTTAGAGTAGTGTATTAGGAAAACCATGGACAGAGAAATAAAAGGATGCCTCATCAAGCTTCTGCATATGATAAATGCGGGTTTTGGAGGAGTTAAGCGTAGAAGCCCAGAATTTAATGAAGAAAAGGAAACCATCAATTAAAGCATTAATCGATCTCGAAGAATTAGAGAAAATTCTATTGTTACGCTCTCCCCATATAAGCCAAATAAAGGCCATCATCGCTAAATCCCAAGACGGCCTAAACACTTTGTTAACACGAAGCCTCCTCAAAGAACTCCACCACACATGGATGGAGGTAGGCAAGCCTTGGACATTCCAAGCTTTCATACAAAGGGCCCAAAACGGAAGAATGAAAGAGCAATTAAGGAATAAGTGATGGGCATCCTCGTTGTAACCACCATTCCCGTAAATACATATTTTCTGAATTTTTTTTCTGTATTTCGATTATTGATAAATTTATTTTGTGTTAAATTCATTTTGGGATTTTCTATTAAAATATTTTCCAATCGAAAATTATGTTATTTCGAATGATGGTGTATTTTAAACTTGTTTTATAATTTTAATTTATCGGTTATTTATATTTGGGCCCAAATGATATATATTATTATTATTGGATTATTTTAAAAAAATTTGTTAAACCCGAATAATTATTTTATTGTATGATTTTATTATTTTTATAATTATAACTATTAATTATTATTCCTTGATTATTTAATTAAAGTACATTTAACGAATTATTTTGTTTTCGTACTTGATCTAATTTTCTTGGCGAATTCCGATTTATTTTCAAGCCAATTTATATTTATTGTATTACTTATTTATTCATTTGGATTTAAATTTTTGTTCATGGAATTCTTTGTTGAACTATTTTTTTGTTAATCCTATATTTCCATTTATTGAATTGTGGGTATTTTTAATTGAACCCTATTGATTTAGATCTATCTCTTAATTGAACCCTAAAACCCAATTCCAGTGTTCTTGACCCAAAACCGCTATTATTGGATCCTAAACCTTCCTAAACCTGTAACCCAATGCCCTAATTGTACCCTATAAATACAACCTTAGTACAAACCTTAAAAACACAAATTTGCAATTTTCTAGCCCTCACAATTTCTCTCTCCTCTCTCCTCTCTCTCTCTCCCCGCTCAAACCTAACAACCAAACCTCCCCCCTCCAACCTTCTTCTCCGGCGAGCCTTCCGGTGACCACCTACTTCATCGCCGCCATCCTCCAGGCGCCGCCCAGATTGAACCCCGACCCCTATCCTCCTTCCCCGTTCAATAGCAGTCAGCGACCAAACCCCAACTCCTGTGCCCCCCTTTTCCAATCGCCAGCACACCCTGCGCGCCATCGCCAGTGACGCCGACACCAGTCGCCGCACCGCCAGTCCCCTTGCCTCTGACATTACTGCCATTGCTGCCTCTCTGTGTTGCTTGGTTTCTTTTGTTGCTGTTGCTTAGGTCACTTTGTTTACACGTGTTGTGCACGTGTTAATTGTGTTGGTTCGTGAGTTCGTTGTTTCGGGATTCTTATCCCGTTATTCTTGGTATTTGTTTTCACCATGTAACAGGCAAGTCACCGTCCTCTTGAATTGTTAATTGTATCAAATTTAAATTTCATTGAAATTCTTATAAGTAGATCCTATTCATTATCATATTGCTGTATTGACTATCTTCGTTGGGTCTATTAAGGATTTACACGAGCTAACCCTAATATTCTTGACATTGTGCAACTTTTGACTCTAAAGTTTGGATCTTTCATGAGTGCATATAGAATTGATAATAGGGTTGTTCATATAACCGTCACACAAATAAATTATATGAACAACCCTATTTAATAGTTATGATTAAAATGAATAATAGACACCCCACCGACACTACATATTGTTCCTCATTGTTCCTATTGATATTGAATTGTTCATTGAATACTATTACCGAATATTGAATCATTGTTTATAGCCAATTGCATCGATTATCATGATTGTCCCATGTTATTGATTCCTATTGATTCATTGACTTCATTGTTATACTATTATTCCATTGTTCCTTACTTTCTCTACTTGCTGTCCATGACTTGCTCTACGGATAATTTTTTTCATTTTTTTAGATGAAGTGTTTACAGGTGTTGATAGAGAATTGTCTGCTGGAATGGGAGAACAGAGATTCTGAAGATTTAATACTTTTTAGTTGCTTATTGTTTTATGAACTATGGTTATTTCATTGTATTTGGCTTATGTCCCGAATATTGCTATTTTTTTCCAGACGTTGGATTATTATTGTACTTAGATATTTTATATTGCTTTATTTCAAGTATTATTATTCATGAGATTATTATTATTGTCTGCACAATTGTTCTGTATTGATTACATTATTGAGTTAATCGGATAAACAACTTATGGATGACGTTAGTCATTCGTTGGGCAAATGTTACATACTCGTATTCCGTATTTTTGGGAAGCGGGGCATGACACTCGTCCTTGGTGAGACAAAAGGGCACTTCCACTTCTGATGAAGGGCCATAAATCTATGGTTTAGAGCTACCACCATAGGTAGCTTGTCGTGAATAGTCAACCAAGTAAGAATTTCACTTCAAGCGGGGCAATGTAGCTCCAAATAGACTAAGAGAATGAAGAAGTAACTCCCCCAGAATTATGAAAATTATAGCAAGACTTGACCGTATAAGAGCCAGAACCGGTCCACCGCCAAGAGAAACCATCCTGAGGTTGCCAATAGTAAGCACGTAAAAGAGCACGAAGCCTATGATAATGTGGGAAAAGAGCATAAGGAAGAGCCCGCTTAAAAGGGATATGCCAAATCCTATGGGTGTTGGAGAAGACAAAATAATCATGAACTGTAGAATGGGTGTTGGAAGCGAGAGAAAATAATTGGGGGAACTCAGAGCTCATTTTGTTGTCCTTCAGCCATAAATCAGTCCAAAATTTAACCGAGGAGCTCAACCACAATGTTTCCGCAACCCGCATTTAAATGGTTCGACCACCTTCCACACCCCTTTCCAAAATGGCGAAGCGTTGTGGGATATAGCCCGGTGCAAACCCCAAATAGGATGACGTCGATGGTATTTACGGATCATCAACTTAGTCCATGAGCTATCAAGAGAACAGAGAGATTTCCAGAGCCATTTACCGAGAAGGGCCAAGTTTTGGTTCCAAAGATTAAGAGTGCCCAGCCCTCCTTCCAGTTTGGACTTGCAAATCAATTCCCACTTGCACAGATGCTTGCCTGCTTTATAAGTATAAGACCCAGACAAAAAAAAGTTTCTTCTGGTCTTATCAATCCACTGAATAACCCAGGACGAGACGAAGAAAAAGGACATTATAAACAAAGGGATAGACGAAAGAACAGAATTAACAAGCACCAGTCTACCTCCTCTCGAAAGCTGACGACCAGACCATACATTAAGTCTCGATTCAATCTTATTGATCACGGGAATCCAATCGTCTTTGTGATGTTTCCCCCATCTAAGAGGGATACCCAGATAAGAAATAGGCAAAGAGGTGGAAGAACAATTAAAAAAATGTGAAATCTCAGCCTGACGATCAGTGGATCCACCAATCCAAAGAACCGATGATTTTGTTGAAATTGATATATAAAACGAAAACCTCTTCGAAAATGTAAAGCAGAAGCTTGTAACATCCTGAATTTTAAAAAAATTAAATATAAAAATTTTCATTTGTTTTCACGTGTTTCGCACGTGCGAATTAATGTGTTTTTGGCTTTAAAAATTATTTTAATGTCATGAACAAACATTTTTCATTTCTCTTTTAAAAGTCCTATCATTATCTATTATTAATTCATAGGCCTAACAGTTTAATTCTAGCCCAGTTAAAATAAAATTAATTAATTAATTAAGAGCCCATGGATTTTAGCCCACTAAATTAGCCCACTAGTTAATTTTATTATTAATTAAGACAACTTGTATGGTAGACATGATCATGTAACAAATTAATTAACAATTAAATGACCAAACAACTAGGTGTGCATGTGGGGGCACGTGCATTGCACATGCACGTGCAATGGGACAAGGAGGGAGGCCGGCCATGCTTGGAGTGGGAGAGATGGAGTGGAGAGTTGGATGCTTGATAATGGGTAGTTCTTCTAACTCCCAATTATATTCTAGCCCTTCATCCAAACTCATTTCAACCCTTCATTTGCTCTCGAGATGTGTATAAATACCCCTCCCTTGTCAACCTTTATCACTTACACGTAGAAAATTTTAAAGAGAAAGAGAAAGAAAAGAATTTGTGAGAAAAAGAAAGAGAGAGACTCTTGTTCCATTGGAGGCCGGCATAGCATCAAGGAGGGGAAGCTCGGATTCTTGCATAGCTAGGAGGAGGAGCTCGGATTTTGCACAAGCTAGGAGGAAATGGGAAGCCAATCGTGCTTTCAAGGAATTTTCTTTAGGAGTTTTCATTGTTTCTCCAAGAAGATGGGTGATTTCTCTACTTCTAATGTAGTTACCATGCAAGAAATTTAATTTCATGAACATGCTAGAGAAACTAATTAAAATTGCCATGTGATTGCCTAAAGAGACTAGTAGAAAAAAAAGAAAATTTTGATTGTGATTAGTGAATTAAAACTGATCATGGTGTCTTATTAACGAAATTCATGCTAAAATATTTATTTTTAAATGAACCATGCTAGTGTGATGATTTTGTTTAAATGGATGGCTTAGTTGTAGATGAATAGATATTGTTATGTTTAGTTGTAGATTGAGATGAATGGATATTGTCATATTTAGCTGATAAATGGATAAATTGTTGTTATATAATGTTAATGTGATAAAAGAAAAATTGCTAAACTCTTGTAGAATTAAAAGAGAACAAGAACCTACATTTTAGTGGATCTATATTGTTTTTTTTATAAAAGGAAACCCTAGTTTTATTTTAAGTCAATAATATAAATTGTAAAGAAAACTTATTTTAATGTCGAAATTAAGAGTTTTTAATTACTGTCATACTGCAAATTTTTTAAAGAACATATTCGGGGAGAATTTTTGATTGAAAGATATAAGTTCATTGAGAAATCAAAAATTGTAAAAGAAAATTTTTGAACAGACAGAAAGTATAAAGCTTTTTCATCTCCTCTTCATAACAGAGAATTAGTTTGGGTATATTGGCTTTCGGTGTAGGTATAAGGCGCTGTGTGCAGTGTATAGAGTCTCGGGTTCGAGTCTTGAAGAGGCTTTATTTTAATCAAAAATTGATTTTTCTCAAAATACAGTATAGTCGATACATAAAGTAACTATGTATAATCATGTTAGTTAGTCACTCTTGGACTTCTGGTCTTCGGTTGCGCTTTGGGTCTATTACTGTAGCTGGACGGAGGCGTTGGTCTTGGGTTCGAAACCGACCACTATTTTTAAAATTTTTTTTTTGTTGTTGATAATTTTTCATATATGTGAGTTTTTAAGAGTATAAAAAAATGGGGGAAAATTCTAATATTCTTCTAAAATTACCTAGACTTCATCAAAAAAATTTCTACAATATTTGACATATTATAATGAGATTGGAAGTAATTTTGGGAAGAAGAACTTGATAAATTCTTAGAATGTGACTTTGAATAATTAAAGAAAATGAAGATTTTGAATGTAAAGAATTTTGTGTAGAAATACATATTGAGATTTTCGACATGGAAAATTTGAGCTAGTTAATAAATGAAATTTGATGTTTAATATATGCAAGTGTGCAAGGAAAATGAATATAAAGATCATGATGAAATGTGGAAATTTGTGAATATAAACACTCATTTTTAGTGAACATGAAAAGAGGTCGAAAACTAGAGTTTAGCTAAGTCCTTACATCGACATGAATGAAATTTTGAAGAGAAATATTGTAATAAAAGACCAAGATTGGGTCGTGGTTAACAATTAATGTTTAAGACCGATGTGGAGGTAACGCTAACTCTAGGGTGTTGATTTATTTATGATTCAAATATCTAAGGACTACACTATAGTGAATATGTGATGAAAGTAAGAGAAAAACACAAGTACGAGGGCCTCGGTTCTATGGTGTGAGAGTGTTCACAGGCTGTTTGATGATACGTCATGTCATGATGTGGATACATCTCCGAATTATCGGGACCGTGGCGACGCTTGTGGGGTGCTTGGTGACTATGTAATGTCATTGTTCCATGACGAAGGCGAATTGTCCATAGGTTGTCTATATGGTGCGTCATGTCATGACGTGGGATTCCCCTTCAGGCTCTTCGGACATGGGCTCGTAACTCACAAAACATCTATGATACTTACCGTAGTATTTAAACTCATAGCGAGAGATCCAACCCTACAAGATGAAGTACGGTTAAGGGCTTGCCCTCGGATTTATGTAGAATGGGATGCATAAGTTCGAACAAGTGTGCATTAGTGTCATGAAATAATAAGTAATTGCATTTAAGACTAAGTGCACATTCACACACGACATCAATAAGATAGTCCCCCTTAGCTTTGTTTGTTATCAAGTGTGTACTTTCCAAGTAAGAAAAATCGATGTATTATATCCTAGCATCAGTTGTATGCAACTGACGTACCCACAGTTTTAATGCAGGATAAAATGAATGAAATGACTAAGGAAGGAATGCTTCTTAAATAAATGTTTCAACTGTTATTTTAATCATGTATCATGTTGTAATTTATTTTCGCTGCGTTGATGTAAATATTGTTGTAGAAAAGTTTTAAATTCGTTGTAAAATTGTACGGAGTGAAGTGTAAAGTTCCTGTGGAACTTTGAATTCAGACTTATTTGAAATTCGGGGTGTTACAGAGTGGTATCAGAGCCATGCTTCCAAGTAGTACAAATTTATAAGGAACGACGCCCTAGAGTGGACATTAGAGTGATTTGGGTATAGAGATTTAAATGTAAGCTGCTTAAATTTGTGTTGCTTTGTGATTGATGCTTCTTCTTCTCCCTCCCTAAAGATGGCGAACCACTACGACCCCGCAGGCGATGATGATTGGGACATAATTGTAGAGGACTACTACCCTGGACAAGGAGATTCCGACGAAGAAGATCCCAAGGAGTATGAAGGAAAATGGCCTGAGTCTCGAGAGATCACCTCCAGACTCATCAGACGTTTCATTCGACGAGGAAGAACCAATTCCGAGAGATCGCATCGAATCTCTTCAGAGGCAGGTGGAGACTCAGAAGGAGAGAGCAGACCAATTGCAGGCCCAATGTGCGAAGTTCAACGCCGTTGGCCATGAACCAAAACCATAGGGGGATGCCTGCAAATCCAGTTCCTGAGGCGATCAAACTTGTGGAATCATTCAAGCGAATGAAGCTGCTAGTGTTTGAATGGAAGCCAGACACTGATGCAACTGACAATTGGATTAGGCAAGTCGAGACTATCTTTAAGGTCTTGGAAACTCCAGAAGGTAGCAAGGTGAAGCTGGCTACATTGCATCTTAAGAAGGACGTAGCTGTATGGTGGCAGTCCATGAAGCGGACTATGAGAAATGGTGTTATCGGCTGGGAGGAATTCTTGGAAGAGTTCTGCGGTCACTACTTTCCATCCGACGTCTAAGAGAAGAAAGCGATGGAGTTCCTGGCACTGTAGCAGGAAGGCATGTCTGTCAGGGAGTATGAAACAAGGTTTACTCAACTTTCGAGGTATGCACCCGAACTTGTGATGGACGAGGGGAAGAAAGCTCGAAAGTTCGAGCACGGATTGAGGCCGAGCCTGAGATCAAGGACGATACCCCTTGGTATTAGGAGGTTTGACAAGCTAGTCAAGCGAGCTGCAGCTACAGAGAAGGATCTAGAGCGGTTTCATGCTGCCCAGAATAGGAGGACCAATTGGAATGTCGGGAAGAGGCCTGCAGTTTCTGGGAATGTCAGGGGGCAACCGCCAGCTCAAAGGTTCAAACTTATATGGACGAACACTGTCAATGTGGCTGGAGGACCCGAAAATGGTTGGGTGAGACCTCCTGTGGTGACTTGTTTCAATTGTGAGAGACAGGTCATTACAGATCTCAATGCCCCAAGCTGCGAGATGTCGCCCGGAAGGGATCAACGTAGCAAGTTGGGAAGAAGCCGTACTAGCAAGGGCGAGTATCCGCTTTGACTGAGGCCGACACTAATGAAGTGGATCACGTCATTACTGGTACGGGGGAGAATGTTTAGAATTTTTTGTTGCTCTTTTCTCTGTTTTATTTAGTAAAAATTGTTGTGTAATGGGAGTGTATTATGTAACAGGAGAACTTTTATTAAATGGAAAGAAAGCTGTTATTCTGTTCGATACTAGATCATCTCATACTTTTGTATCACCTAAATTTGCTAAAGTCTTGGGGGTCGAACCGAAAGTCTTTCCAGGCAAGATCCTAGCAGTAGCTACTCCATCAGAGAAGACTTTAACCACTGATCGGTATTATGCAGACTGCGAGATCAAGATTGGAGATAGGATTTTTGGGATTGATCTGATCGAGCTGAATATCCTAGGGGTTGATGTTGTCATTGACATTGATTGGATGTCGGTGTAAAGTGCGAATATCGAGTGTAAAACCAAGGAGGTAACGGTGAAGGCTCCAGGAGGTCCTGCAGTCACTTTCCAGGGGAAGAAGAGATGTTCAGGTTTGGTGGTAGCTATTAGCAAGAAGAAGGTTCCGATGGATGTGCAGCAGATTCCAGTGGTTCGGGATTACCCAATTGTGTTCTTGGAGGATTTTCCCGGGTTATCCCCGTATCGTGATGTAAAGTTCAGCATCACTATCCAGCCAGGGAGTGCGCCTATTTCCAAGGCACCGTATAGGTGGCGCCTGTGGAGCAGGATGAAGTTTAGTGGCAGATTGAGGAGCTTTTGGGGAAAGGTTTTATTCAGCCGAGTGCGTCACCTTGGGGAGCACCGGTATTGTTGGTGAAGAAGAAGGATGGATCGATGAGGATGTGCATCGATTACCGGGAGCTGAATAAGGTCACTATTCAGAATAAATATCCAATTCCACGAATCGATGAACTGTTCGATCGTCTACAAGGAGCAGCTATTTTCTCCAAAATAGTCCTTCGGTCGGGATACCATCAGGTTCGAGTTAAAGCAAAAGATGTGCATAAGACTGCATTCAGAACTCGACATGGGCATTACGAATTTTTAGTTATGCCATTTGGAGTGACGAATGCACCTGCAATCTTTATGGACATGATGAACCGAGTTCTGAAGCCGTTTATTGATTCTTTCATCGTGGTGTTTATCGACAATAATCTTGTGTACTCCAAGTCAGAAGAGGAGCACACTGAGCATTTGGCTGAGGTTCTGAAGAAGCTTCAAGAGCATGAGTTGTATGCCAAGTTATCCAAGTGCGATTTCTGAAAATCTGAAGTGGCATTTCTAGGTCACATCCTTTCTAAAGAGAGAGTGGCTACTGATCCTCAAAAGATAGAGGCAGTGAAAGATTGAGCAAGGCCTACTATACTGAAGGAAATCAGAAGTTTTTTGGGCTAACTGGATACTACAGGAGGTTTATTCAAGGCTATGCTCAGATAGCCGTGCCGCTCACTGGTCTGACCAAAAGGAATGTAAATTTCAAGTGGACTGAGCAGTGTGAGGCAAGCTTTCAGGAGTTGAAAGAGAAATTGACTACTGCTCCTATTTTGGCTTTGTTTAGAGCAGGTGTTGAGTATGATGTCTATAGCGATGCTTCACATCGTGGGCTTGGATGTGTCTTGATGCAAGTGGGAAAAGTAATCACTTATGGGTCTAGGCAACTAAGACCGCATGAGAAGAACTATCCAACTTATGATCTAGAGTTGGCTGCGATTATCTTCGCCTTGAAGCAATGGAGGCATTACGTGTATGATGAGAAATTAAAGATGTACATGGACCACAAGTACATCTATCAGCAAAAGAACCTGAATCTAAGGCAATAGAGATGGCTGGAAGTACTTGAGGACATGCGTCCTGAGATTAAGTACCATTCGGTTAAGGCTAATGTTGTTGCTGATGCACTTAGCCGTAAAAGCAGGTTGACCAGTTTGATCACGACCCAGATGCATCTTGCACAGGAGTTGGATCAGGCTGGTATTGAGGTAGTTTTGCAAGGCTTGGGAGCATCTTTGGCTCAGCTGAGGCTTTAGCTCACGCTGAATGAAAGGATTATAGCAAGTCAAAAGGAAGATGCAGAGATTCAGAAGATGAAGGAGCTGGTTGGTGCGGTATATTTTTAGAGTTTTAGATCAGGGATGAAGTGTTGTGGTTTGGAGAGAAGCTATGTGTTCCGGATCAATCAGATTTGAGGGAGAGTATTCTTCAGGAGGCACATGCTACTCTTTTGTCTGTACATCCTGGGAGCACCTTGATGTCCAAGGACATCAAGCACCATTTCTGGTGGTCAGGTTTGAAGCGGGATATGGCTAAGTTTATGGCGAGGTGTGAGAATTGTCAGCAGGAGAAAGCCAAGAATCAGAAGCCCAAAGATTTGTTGCAACTGTTACCCATTCCAAGGTGGAAGTGGGATAACATCATTATGGATTTCATCACGGGTTTGCCCTAGAGTTCGAAGGGTAATGATGCGATTTGAGTCATAGTCGATCGAATAACCAAATTAGCTCACTTTTTGGCAATGAAACTCACTTCATCTGTGGACAAGTTAGCTGGGCTGTATGTTGGGGAGATCGTCAGGCTTCAAGGTGTTCCGTTGACCATTGTGTCTGATTGAGATGCACGGTTCACTTCGCATTTCTGGAGAAGTCTTCAGGCAACTTTAGGTACTAAGACAGATTTCAGCACTGCCTTCCATCCTCAGACTAATGGGCAGACTGAGATGGTCAATCGAGTTCTTGAGGATATGCTTCGGTGTTGTGTTCTAGAATTTGGAGGTAGTTGGGAGAGGCATCTAGCTCTGGTAGAGTTTGTAAATCACCCTGGGGGGTGAATAAGGTGATTGTGCGAAATAAAAAATTACTTAAATAAAATGCAGAGTAAATAAAAAGTTAAGAAGAGCAAACACATATAGCACAAGTGACGCAGCGATGTAACGTGGTTCGATCCCCAGGTCTACGTCCACACCTCCTACTTGTAGCAATTCTCCGCCACAAGCATTGCACTATACTCAAAACCCTTGTACAGTGATTTTCAGATTCAGGCCGAGAGGCCTAATACACCCACAGGACTTCTAAGACAAGTCCCGTCAATCTCACCGAAGTGGAAGAAAAAGAAAAAGAAACTCAAGATCTTAAATGATCCTGATTGAAGAATATAAACTAGTTATCACACACACTCGGATTGATTATTGAAAGATTAGTTCAGAAGATTTTTCGCAGAAGTAATAGGTATAGAATAAACAGTGGGTTCGTCCAAATAAATAGACTAGGAAGTGTATCGATCAAAAATGGAAATGAAACATTCCAAAAACTATGAACAACGCAAAGTGCGGTCGACCGCAATATTAGTGCAGTCGACCGTTCAGCTCTCTGTTGTAAACTAGAGAGATGAAGGGTCGACTGCTTCTTACACAACTTAGAGTTGCATTCGACTGCGATGCGGTCGACCGACATAAAGTGCGGTCGACCGTTATCGCGCTGTTCATACGAATCCACTATTTGTTCTTACAAAAAACTAATCTTTCAAACAATCAATTTACACAGATTTAAATCTCACAAATATGGAATGATGGCAGCTGGTCTTGATGGCTTTCTTGGACATTAATCAATCAATTTCTCTTTTTGAATATCTTCTCCTTTTACTTGATTTCTCAATCTTTTTTTATTATTTTCCTTTTTTGAATATTCTTGAATCTTTTTCCATGTTTGAATATTCTTGAATCTCTCTTGGATATTGTTTGATCATGAAAACCTGAATAACTTAATTCAAACTTATTAGTAATTGTAGACACGTTTTGTGCACACCAAATTAGGAGTCAACAAGAGTCAACAATCTCCTCCTTTTGGTGTGAACAAACATGCTTCTGAATATTGAAAGTAAAAAAAAATAAATTTGGCATAAGAATACTCCCCCTGAATTGAGTACTTCCGGTAACTCAGATTTTCATAGGTAAGGAGAGATTTGTAAATACTCCCCCTTAATCTATTATTTCATGAAAAATAAAAGTTATTGATTTATGTTTACTTTCATGTATTCATAATATTATCCTCCTTTATGGAACACACCAATAAGGGGCAAAACACACATATAAAGTACTCCTTACGAAAACTATTTGTAAATGAAAAGCAACTTTCATTAGGCATAATAAGAGAAATAAAGTTTGGAGAGATAAGAATTTATTAAAAAAACAACGAAGGAAAATCTACTTACATGATACCGTTGATAGCGAGACTCTTTGATATACAGGGAGAGCTCTTCATGATATCATACATTTGAGATTTTCCCGATACAGATGCGAAGCAGGGATAAGAAGAACGAATTTCAAGAAATTGAGGTTATAGGAAAAATTAGTAGAGAGTTTTAAAAAAATTTCAACTTGTAACCAGAAAGGGAACCGGTCGACTGTACGGCCGACTGCAAAACCAATTAGTTAAAAAAAATTCCAAAGAACAAACCGTTCGACCGCACACCCTGTAAAGACAATTCTGATGATAGACAAAAGACAAAGAGCGAACTAGTCGACCGTACGGTCGACCGCAAATACTGAAGTTCAATTTTTGAAAAGCTCACGAAAAACAAAAATGAAGACCGAGAGTTTGCCGGTCGACCGCCCAGTCGACCGAAACGCAATTTTATGCAGAAATATCAATAACATTCAATTCTCCTTTCAAAAAATAAAATCGTTTTTCATCTAAAGGCTTAGTAAAAATATCAGCAAGTTAAGAATTAAATGAGTTTAAATTTGCTTACCAGACAAAGAATTAAAATTGTTTTACCTTAAAAAACATATGATCTTCCCTTTTCTTTTCTTGATAGTGGTGCAAAAGTGTTGTTTTCATCCATCATGAGCTTTAGGCATCCACTATCAAGGTGCTACCGATCTTTAGGTGAAGTGCATTGATGTACATACATTAAGATTAGTATGTATCCAAGTAGGTACTGTTCCTGCACTTGTATTCTTCTTTATCAAAACGAAGTTAGTATTCCCTTTTAAAGCACAATTATAAGAAATATGTCATAATCTACAACAATAGTGACAAGTAATGCGATTATGCTTTGGATCATGCACATATGCATAATTGTGTGTTGGTTTGTAACTATTTTGGTGGCTATGCATATGTGTATGACAAGATTGCTTAGATTTTTTATGTTATAGCTCATTGTAACCATGCCCTCGATTTTCATGATAAGATTTTGAATTCTTTGTAATAAGGTAACTGGACCCTTCATATTTTTCAACAATTTTCTCGAGCTCAACTACTCTTTTACAAAGTCTTTTCCTAGTCATCTCATCGTCTTTAGTGTTCCAACGAAGAGTGTCTCGGGTAGAATCAAGTATTCTATTTTGCTCAAGACCTTCACTACAACCTTCCACAACCTCATCAAATTTTCTTTTATATTCTTTTAAATCACCAGTGAGCTTAGCAATATAAACAGATTTCTTATGAATTTCACTCAAGTATTCATTATGTGTTGCTAAGGATTCTTGAATTTGTTGTTTTAAGAGTTTATTTTCCTCTAGCAATACATCATGATCTTTTCTAAATAACTCAAATTTTTCAATGATCGAGGAATTTTTATTTTTCAGTTTTTGATTTTTAGCGAAGCAGGAGTCATGAGATTCATTTAGAATTTGTTTATATTGTCTTAGTTCACGACATAATTTCTTGGCATAAACTTTTAATCCATTACACATATCTACTAACTCATCATAAGTGGGTTCTTCGATTACCTCTTTTTGAGATGGTGATTGCACCTCACCATTTCCAAGAGCCATGAAGCCGACATTGTTGTGATATTGCTCATCTTCATTTGAATCTGAGTCTAGCCACGTTGCCTTCAACGCCTTCTTTCTCAATCCCGAATTGGAGTGATGATAATCTTTGTTCCTACCTTTCGATAGGGGACAGTTTGGGCATATATGTTCTGGCTTGTTGCATTTGTAGCACACATCATTTTTGTCTTTGTCGCTTTCTCCTTGTGACCTGCTGTACATTTTGCATTTGAGATGTTTACAAAATTGTTTAGTTAGCCGTATGAAATCTTTGTCTGATTCTTCCTGGTCTGATTCTGATTTTGATGGACGGGATTTCTCTACTTTTAGGGCAATGGTCCTCTCTTCAGTTTTTGGTTCAATCCCGATGTTCTGTCTGTATCTTTTAGTTTCTGTCATCTCCATCTCGTATGCCTTTAGCTTTCCTTGGAATGTATAGTAATCGAATCCCTTTTCCTCTAGGATTTCCCTCATTGTAGCAGTTTTTACATCCCACTCGGGCATGAGACAGCTTATAAGTTTTAGGACCTTTCGGTCATCATCCAACCCCTTTCCTAAGCTTTCAAACTCGCGTGCAATGATATCGAAACGAGCAAGCATTTGATCTATGGTTTCTCCTGGCAACATACGAAAAATATCAAACTTATAAAAACATATATTTACTTTAGCTTTTACCTCAGAAGCAGTTCCCTCATGTCGTTTCAGCATGTTGTTCCAAATTTCGTATGTTTTCTTACAATTTCGCCCTCATCGCATCAATTCCTCATTGTTCAACCCTACACAGAGTGCTGTCATAGTCATGGAATTTGCAGTTTTCAATGCTAGTTCAGCTTTTGTGAATGCCCTCTTTCCATCGCTGACAGGAATCTCAGTTTTGTTTATGCACATGTTTCATACTTCTTCTCTAAGCATCTGTAGAAAATGAGACATACGAACTTTCCAAACATCATAGCATTTTCCATCAAAAAATGGTGAGCATGTACAACTTGTCACATTGGAGACTAATGGCTCCAATGAGTACAAGTTTTCGGGAAGAGGGATTTCGGCCATTGGACCTTTTGCTTAAGCTTTTAAGCTTTTGATAAGCACCTCTCTCTGATACCACTGTAAATCACCCGGGGGGAGGGGGTGAATAGGGTGATTGTGCGGAACAAAAAATACTTAAATAAAATACAGAGTAAATAAAAAGTTAAGAAGAGCAAACACAGATAGAACAAGTGACACAGTGATGTAATGTGGTTCGACCCCCAGGTCTACGTCCACACCTCCTACTTGTAGCAATTCTTCGCCACAAGCGTTCCACTATACTCAAAACCCTTGCACAGTGATTCTTAGATTCATGCCGAGAGACCTATTACACCAACAGAACTTCTAAGACAAGTCCCCTCAATCTCACCGAAGTGGAAGAAAAAGAAAAAGAAACTCAAGATCTTAAATGATCCTGACTGAAGAATATAAACTAATTATCATACACACTCGGATTGATTGTTGAAAGATTAGTTCAGAAGATTTTTCTTAGAAGTAATAGGTAAAGAATAAACAGTCGGTTCGTCCAAATAAATAGACTAGGAAGTGTATCGGTCAAAAATGAAAATGATACATTCCAAAAAATGTGAACAATGCAAAGTGCGGTCGACCGCAATATTAGTGCAGTCGACCGTTCATCTCTCTATTGTAAACTAGAGAGATGAAGGGTCGACTGCTTCTTACACAACTTAGAGTTGCAGTCGACTGTAATGCGGTCGGCTGACATAAAGTGCGGTCGACCGTTATCGCGTTGTTCATACGAATCCACTATTTGTTCTTACCAAAAACTAATCTTTCAAACAATCAATTTACACAGATTTAAATCTCACAAATATGGAAAGATGGCAGCTGGTCTTGATGGCTTTCTTGGACTTTTTTTTTGAGAAAATTTCTTGGACATTAATCAAACAATTTCTCTTTTTGAATATCTTCTCCTTTTGCTTGATTTCTCAATCTTTTTATTATTATTTTCCTTCTTTGAATATTCTTGAATCTTTTTCCTTATTTGAATATTCTTGAATCTCTCTTGGATATTGTTTCGATCCTGAAAATCTGAATAACTTAATTCAAACTTATTAGTAATTGTAGACACGTTTTGTGCACATCAAACTAGGAGTCAACAAGAGTCAACAATCTTCCCTTTTTGGTGTGAACAAAACATGCCTTTGAATATTAAAAGTAAAAAAATTTAAATTTGGCATAAGAATACTCCCCCTGAATTGAGTACTTCCGGTAACACAGATTTTCATAGGTAAGGAGAGATTTGTAAATACTCCCCCTTAATCTATTATTTCATGAAAAATAAAAGCTATTGATTTATGTTTACTTTCATGTACTCATAATATTCTTTCCCTTTTTGGAACACACCAATAGGGGGCAAAAGACACATATAAAGTACTTCTCACGAAAACTATTTGTAAATGAAAAGAAACTTTTATTAGCTATAATAAGAGATATAAAGTTTGGAGAGATAAGAATTTGTAAAAAAAACAACGAAGGAAAATCTACTTACATGATACCGTTGATAGCGAGACTCTTTGATATACACAGAGAGCTCTTCATGATATCATAGATTTGAGATTTTTACAATACAGATGCAAAGCAGGGATAAGAAGAACGAATTTCAAGAAATTGAGGTTATGGGAAAAATTCGTAAAGAGTTTTTAAAAATTTTCAACTTGTAACCAGAAAGAGAACCGGTCGACCGCACGGTCAACCGCAAAACCAATTAGTTAAAAAAAATTCCAGAAAGCAAACTGGTCGACCGCACACCCTGTAAAGACAATTCTGATGATAAACAAAAGATAGAGAGCGAACCAGTCGACCGTACGGTCGACCACAAATACTGAAGTTCAATTTTTGAAAAGCTCACGAAAAACAAAAATGAAGACCAAGAGCGTGCCGGTCGACTGCCCAGTCGACCGAAACCCAATTTTAAGTAGAAATATCAATAACATTCAATTCTCCTTTCAAGAAATAAAATCGTTTTTCATCTAAAGGCTTAGTAAAAATATCAGCAAGTTGAGAATTAAATGAGTTTAAATTTGCTTACCAGACAAAGAATTTAAATTGTTTTACCTTAAAAAACATATGATCTTTCCTTTTCTTTTCTTGATAGTGGTACAAAAGTGTTGTTTTCATCCATCATGAGCTTTAGGCATCCACTATCAAGGTGCTACCGATCTTTAGGTGAAGTGCATTGATGTACCTACATTAAGATTAGTATGTATCCAAGTAGGTACTGTTCCTACACTTGTATTCTTCTTTATCCAAACGAAGTTGGTATTCCTTTTTAAAGCACAATTATAAGAAATATGTCATAATCTACAACAATAATGACAAGTAATGAGATTATGCTTTGGATCATGCACATATGCATAATTGTGTGTTGGTTTGTAACTATCTTGGTGGCTATGCATATGTATATGACAAGATTGATTAGATTTTTGATGTTGTATTGGCTCATTGTAACCATGCCCTCGATTATCATGATAAGATCTTGAATTCTTTGTAATAAGGTAACTGGGGCCCTTCATATTTTTCAACAATTTTCTCAAGCTCAACTACTCTTTTACAAAGTCTTTTCCTAATCATCTCATCGTCTTTAGTGCTCATAGTAGGCAGAAGAATTATGCCGACAACCGGAGGAGGGACCTTGAATTCGAGGAAGGTGACTTTGTCTTCTTGAAGGTATCGCCTAGTAAAGGTATGATTTGTTTTGGCAGAGGTGGGAAATTAGCCCCAAGGTTCATAGGCCCATATAAGATATTGAAGAGGATTGGGAAGACTGCTTACTGGTTGGAGCTACCGGAAGAGTTGTCTAAGGTGCATAATGTCTTCCATGTGTCAATGTTGAGAGGTTACATTCCATATCTGAGTCACCATGTCCGAAGTGCCGGAGGATTTGAAATTAGATCTGAGCTACATTGAGCAACCGGTTGAGATTGTGGATCGTCGAGAGAAAGTCTTGAGGAACAAGACGATACCGATGGTCAAAGTAGTCTGGAGAAACCAGTTGGTTGAAGAAGCTACTTGGGAATCCGAGAAGATGTTGAAGGATCATCCCGAGCTTTGTTTGATTGTACTGTTTTTTCTTTCTTCTTTTATGTTTTGTTCTCTCACTCTTTAAACGTAGTTCCGGAGACATAACTATTCTAAGGAGGGAGTGTTGTAACATCCTGAATTTTCAAATAATTAAATATAAAAAATTTTATTTGTTTTCATGTATTCGCATGTAAAAATTAATGTGTGTTTTTGGCTTTAAAAATTATTTTAATGTCATGAACAAATATTTTTCATTTCTCTTTTAAAAAGCCTATTATTATCTATTATTAATTCTTAGGCCTAATAGTTTAATTCTAGCCCACTTAAAATAAAATTAATTAATTAATTAATTAAGAGCACATGGATTTTAGCCCACTAAATTAGCCTACTAGTTAATTCTATTATTAATTAAGACAACTTGTATGGTAGACATGATCATGTAACAAATTAATTAACAATTAAATGAACAAATAACTAGGTGTGCATGTGGGGGCACGTGCATTTCACATGCACTTGCAACGGGACAAGGAGGGAGGCCGGCCATGTTTGGAGTGGGAGAGATGGAGAGAATGGAGAGTTGGTTGCTTGATAATGGGTAGTTCTTCTAACTCCCATTTGTATCATAGCCCTTCATCCAAACTCATCTCAACCCTTTATTTGCTCTTGAGATGTGTATAAATACACATCCCTTGTCATTCTTTATCACTTACACTTAGAAAATTTTAATAAGAAAGAGAAAGAAAATAATTTGTGAGAAAAAGATTGAGTGTGGGAAAAATTTATGTGAGAAAAAGAAAGAGAGAGTGTGCTCTTGTTCCATTGGAGGTCGGCATAGGATCAAGGAGGGGAAGCTCGGATTCTTGCATTGCTAGGAAGAGGAGCTCAAATTTTTCTACAAGCTAGGAGGAGAATGGAAGACAATCGTGCTTTCAAGGATTTTTCTTTAGGAGTTTTCATTGTTTCTCCAAGAAGGTGGGTGATTTATCTACTTCTAATATAGTTACCATGCTAGAAATTTAATTCCATGAACATGCTAGAGAAACTAATTAAAATTGCTATGTGATTGCCTAAAGAGACTAGTAGGGAAAAAGAGAAAATTTTGATTGTGATTAGTGGATTAAAACTCATCATGGTGTCTTATTAACGAAATTCATGCTAGAATATCTATTTTTAAATGAACCATGCTAATGTGATGATTTTGTTTAAATGAATGGCTTAGTGGTAAATGAATGGATATTGTTATGTTTAGTTGTAGATTGAGATGAATGGATATTGTTATGTTTAGTTGATAAATGGGTAAATTGTTGTTATATAATGTTAATGTGATAAAAGAAAAATTGATAAACTCTTGTAGAATTAAAAGAGAACAAGAACCTACATTTTAGTGGATCTATATTGTTTTTAATTGAAAGGAACCCCTAGTTTATTTTAAGTCAATAATATAAATTGTAAAGAAAACTTATTTTAATGTCAAAATTAAGAGTTTTTAATTATTGTCATACTGTAAATTTTTTAAAGAACATATTCGGGGAGAATTTTGAATTGAAAGATATAAGTTCATTGAGAAATCGAAAATTGTAAAAGAAAATTTTTGAACAGACAGAAAGTATAAAGCTTTTTCATCTCCGCTTCATAACAAAGAATTAGTTTGGGTATATTGGCTTTTGGTATAAGTATAAGGCGTTGTGTAAAGTGTATAGAGTCTCGGGTTCGAGTCTCGAAGAGGCTCTGTTTTGATCAAAAATTGATTTTTCTCAAAATACAGTACAGTCGATACATAAAGTAACTAAGTATAATCATATTAGTCACCCTTGGACTTCTGGTCTGCAGTTGCGCTTTGGGTCTGTTACTGTAGCTGGGTGGAGGCGTTGGTCGTGGGTTCGAAACCAACCATTGTTTTTTTAAATTAATTTTTGATATTTTTGATATATATGATTTTTTAAGAGTATAAAAAAATTTGGTTAAATTCTAATATTCTTCTAAAATTACCTAGACTTCATAAAAAATTATTTCTACAATATTTGACATATTATAATGAGATTGAAAGTAATTTTGGGAAGAAGAACTTGATAAATTTTCTTAGAATGTGACTTTGAATAATTAAAGAAAATGAAGATTTTGAATGTAAAGAATTTTGTGTAGAGATCGATACTGAGATTTTCGACATGGAAAATTTGAGCTAGTTAATAAATGAAACTTGATGTTTAATATATGCGAGTGTGCATGGAAAATGAAATAAAAAGATCATGATGAAATGTGGAAATTTGTGAGTATAAACACTCATTTTTAGTGAATATGAAAAGAGGTTGAAAACTAGAGTTTAGCTAAGTCCTTACATCGGCATGAATAAAATTTTGAAGAGAAATGTTGTAATAAAAGACCAAGATTGGGTCGTGGTTAACAATTAATGTTTAAGACCGGTGTGGAGGTAACGCTAACTCTAGGGTGTTAATTTATTCATGATTCAAATATCTAATGACTACACTATAGTGAAGATGTGATGAAAGTAAGAGAAAAACGCAAGTATGAGGGCCTCGGATCTACGGTGTGAGAGTGTTCACAGGCTATCTACATGATGCGTCATGGCATGACGTGGATACATTTCTATAATTATCGGGACCGTGGAGACGCTTGTGGGGTTCTTGGTGGCTACGTAGTGCCATCGTTCCATGACGGAAATGAATTGTTCATAGGTTGTCTACATGATGCGTCATGTCATGACGTGGGATTCCCTTCCAAGCTGTCTGGACATGTACTCGTAACTCACAAAATATCTAGAATACTTACCGTAGTTACCGTAGTAGTTAAACTCATACCGGAAAATCCAACCCTACAAGATGAAGTATGGTTAAGGGCTTGCCCTCGGATTTATGTAGAACGGGATGCATAAGTTCAAACCAGTGTGCATTAGTGTCATGAAATAATAAGTAACTGCATTTAAGACTAAGTGGACATTCACACACGACATCAATAAGATAGTCCCTCTTAGCTTTGTTTGTGATCAAGTGTGTGCTTTCCAAGTAAGAGAATTGATCATATATTATATCCTAGCATCAGGTGTATGGAACTGACATGCCCACAGTTTCTGTGCAGGATAAAATGAATGAAAGGACTAAGGAAGGAATGATGCTTAAAGAAATGTTTCAACTGTTATTTTAATCATGTATCATGTTGTAATTTATTTCCGCTGCATTAATGTAAACATTGTTGTATAAAAGTTTTAAATTCCTTGTGAAATTGTACGGAATGAAGTGTAAATATCCCTTGGAACTTCGAATTCAGACTTATTTTGAATTCTGGGTGTTACAAAGCTTAAGGTTACGAAAGGGTGGTCCCATTGGGTTTAGCTAAGAGGATAGTGTCATCTGCATATTGAAGATTAAGAACCCCTCGAAACCCGGGGAACCCACCTAAACCTTCAATAATGTTGGCCTCCCATGCTCTAAGCAGCAGTTTGGTAAAAACATCCGCCACTAGAGAGAAGAGAAGAGAGGAGATAGGATCTCCTTGGCGGAGTCCCCTCTTACATTTAAATTTATTACCTTCAACACTATTGATAATGATGGAGGAGGTCCCAGCGAAAAGACTGGACTTAATCCAATAAATCCACCTTGGACCGAATCCGCGGTGTAAAAGGATCTCAAAAAGGAAAGCCCAATTGACTTTGTCGTAAGCTTTCTCAAAATCCAGTTTAAGGAGAATTCCCTCCGACTTAGAAGTGTGACACACAGAAAGAATATTATATTATTAAATTAATTCCTAAATAATTTTATGCTTGATTATTCCAAATTGTTACTTCAAGTAAAAAGTTCATAATTTACAATTAGTTCCAAAAGGTACTAATATTAGGCTAATTTTAAAGCTCTCGATGAGACATTTCCAACAGTATAATTTTTTTCCCAAATAGATTATTAATATAAGCAATTTAATTAAAAATTTATTTCTACAAAACTAATTTATACATCTTTTGGGGGCCAAAAAATTATATTTTATGAAGCATAGGGGGCATGGTTGGAATGAAGCTCTATTTTCTCATCTCTATAATAGAATATTTCCAAAAATATTATATTATAGAGATGAGAAATAAAGCACCCAATTCCAGATGCTCTTAATGAGCCTTTATTTTACATTCTTTGATGCTCTTTATTTATTCCCACCTTCTTAAGAATATTAGAGGTTTTATGTTACTTTATGCACTTGTTCGGACGTTTCTCTTTGACAGTGCTAAATTTGTGCTTCCGAAGTCTGGCCATTTTTTTATTTTTTAAAACAAAACCAAGTTATCTTTAGAGCCTCATTCACTGAACAAAAATCATGTGCACAATTGGTCTTAACGAAGAAGTATGACAATAAATTTGAGCCTTTGAATGAAACATAGTGACGGCATTCTTCCTTTTTCCTTAATAAAAAAAGAAGTCTTTGATTCCCCATAAGACACTGTATTCCCTACAAAGAAAATTCGAAATTCGGGACAATCTTGTAAAAGTGATCGGACTACTTTGAAGAGAATCAAGAAGAATCAAAGGCTCAGAACTTTTATCATATGATTTTTTTGGGACCAATTGTGCAAATGAATTTATACCCTCATTTTCCCAATCTAAAAGAAAAAGGTAGAAGCCAAAATTAATGCACAATAAAATTGACAAAAACTAGAAAAACAATGATTCTTTTCTGTACTGACCCACTTTTGCAAATATTGACCAAACTGACCAACTTTCAAAAATATTTACCCAACTGACTCAATTTTGAACACGTCAGCATAAACTCTATTGGCAATAACGGCATCTATTATTTTGATGTCGTTGTTGCCTATAGCGGCACTTCTATATTAAAAAAAAATTGTTGCCGCTTTTAGGAGTAACGGCATAAGTATATCCCGCATTCACTTAGGAGTTCTATAACTCGAGAAAAAAATTGTAAGTGAAAATTGCTTATAACTGATTCCGTTATTCCCAATAATGGCATAATTAGTCTGATGCCGCTATTGGCAATAATGGCATCAGTATAATCCACAGTGTACTTGTAACACTCTGCAAAATTGAGTTATGACAATTTTTGTAACACCCCGCAAAATTGGAAATTATAATTTTGCCTTGTGTGTTACGCACGTATTTTGGTGCGCGTATTTGAGCGTATTTGTTTTTAAAATAAATTTTTGGAGTATGTGGATTTAATTTATTTGTGCATAATACATTATAAATTTTTAATTTAAACTATTTTTTACTTACATTCTAAAATAATAATATACAGTATACCATACATCCCTTTATATAAAAAGTGTACTATGTGTAAATATATGAATAGTGGTTTGATGATGGGGTCCACGGGATTCAAAGAACAGCATGTGCTGTTTGAAATTGTATAGATGTTATAAGTTTAAGGATATATGATAAATGGAATAATTTGTGATTAGAAGGTGTAGTGTTGGGGCCCACTGTTTTAGAACAGCATGAAATGGGCTTGCAAAACATATATAAAAAGGTAAAATGGAATAAGTAAATAATGTGTAATGTATTGGGGAGCCCACGGGTTATGAAAGGCATATGTTGTGCTTAGGTTGTTTGTATGAGGGGCCCACCGTGAATGAAACATTTCTGCTTTGGAGTAGGGGTGGCCGCTTTGGCATGGAAGGAGGGAGGGTGTGGAGTTAGGGCTTTGAAGTAGTGGGGAGACGTGGGGTTGGGAGTTTTGAGAGTTAGAATAATTGGAGAGGTTGCAGGATGAGTTGAGAAAATGAAGATGTGAGAATTAAAATGAGAAAATATTAGGGTGGAGAATTATGCAAATGAGATCCTAGACTAGACCTATAAATAGCACCAATCTCTTCTCTTTTCTTCACATCAAAAACAAAACAAAAAAAACTAACAAAAAAAAAAAGGAAAGAAAGAAAGAAAATAAGAAAGAGATAAAAGAAAGAGAGTGAGAGTTCTCTTGATTAGAGTCATTACTAGAAGGAGGAGTGATAGGTAGGAGAGGAAGCTTTTCTAGGAGCTAGAAGTCAGTGGCGGATCCAGGAATTTAGTTCAGTGGGGTCCTTATACAAAAATAAATACGATAACAATTAAGAAAGTACAATACTAAAATAAATAAGAAATGTTTTACATTCTAAATTTGCTCCCTACGAGTTTTCATCTGTTGAAATTGATTTATTACATCTTCATTAGTAACATTGGCAAGAGCGTCCTTTTCTATAGCCGAAATAAGACAATCACTTAAGAATTCATCACCAATTCGATTGCGCAAATCCGACTTCACAAGCTTCATTGTAGAAAAGCACCTCTCCACTGTTGCGGTTGCAACTGGCAAAACCAATACAAGTTTTAGTAATCGATACACCAAAGGATAAGAGAGATGTTTTTTAGTTTGCACCATCACTTTAACAAGATCCCCAATGCCATTCAAATGTGCAAATCTTTCATCTTCCTTCAAATTATCAATATAAATGATAAGTTCATGCTCAAGAGCCATCATCTCCATGGAATCAAAATCATCAGGATATAATTCAGCTAGCCTCATCAACTGTAACGGATCAAATGGACCAAATGAATCACGTGGATCTAAAGCAGCCATACAGACGAGCAATTCAGAGTTGACCTCATTAAAACCATTATTGAACTCTGCAATTTGCATATCAACAACAACATTAAAACAATCAAAAGAATAATAATGCTCATATGTGATTCCTGTTTTTTGTCGTCGGTTTTTTGGATTAATATAAGGCTCCATCATGTTCAACTTTTCAATGCCATGTTTATCACAAAATGAGAAGATTTTCATCAAAAGAGGATCCCAACCATCAAGTCTAAACTTCTGCAATTGTCGCTTAGTTGATTTCACCATGGACATAGCATTCAAGATATCTTGATCTTTTCTTTGTAGAGCTCTTGATAGAGATTCAGTTAGCCCAAAGATGTGCAACATCAAGTGCAAATAGAAAACAAAATCGAAAGATGTGAAGTATATTTGAAGACCATTTGCTTGACGTTGTTGTAAATCCTTCTCACCCTCCTTTTCAACAAAGCTAAGCACATCCATAACATTTGAAAACAAATCAACCAAACGTAAAAGTGTTTTGTAATGGGAACTCCAACGTGTATCACCTGCTCTTATTAAAGAAAGCTCTTGATTCAACCAACTTCCAGTTTCTATCTCACCACAACCTATCTCTTTTAACAACCTCTCTTTTTGACTATCTCGAATCATATCTGTTTGTTTGCAAGAACCACCAACAACATTTATCAAGGCCGCTATCATGTCAAAGAAATCTCCAACAGCAAAATATTTTTTTGCAATCGCCACAACAACTAATTGAAGTTGATGAGCAAAACATTGTACATAATATGCTGAACTATTTTCTCTCATGATTAGAGCTTTTAACCCATTAAACTCACTACGCATATTGCTTGCACCATCATAACCCTGCCCTCTAATCTGTTTCAAACTCAAACCAAATTCAGCAAATAAGCAATCAATAGCATATTTAAGAGTTAAAGAAGATGTCTCCTTTACATGAACAAGACCAACAAATCTCTCCTTAACCATTCCCCATGCATCAAGATATCTCAAAACAACAGCCATTTGTTCCTTTTTAGACACATCACTAGACTCATCAACTAACAAGGCAAATACATCATCACCAATTTCTGCAAGAATAGATTTGAGTACTTCTTGTGCAAAGCAATGACAAATATCTTTCTGAATGCTAGGAGACACCATTTGACTATTTTCCGGAGCATTTTTCAATGTAACTTTACGGACACTTTCATTTTGATTTTGTGTGTATTTTATCATCTCCAAAAAATGACCTCTATGAAAAGAGTTTTCTGACTCATCATGACCACGGAAAGGTAATGCACCGTTCAACAAATATCTAGCAACATCGATTGAAGCATTCAATCGAATACGATACTCATTCTTTGTAATATCACTTTGCTTATGTATTGCAACTGTAATAGATTGGTCTTGCCTCATTAGATCATCACATTTTTTAACAGCCTTATTATGTGAACTATTAACATCACCAACATGAGTTTTAAGTCTATCCATTTTATTTCAACTACAAAAACCTTCAACCACAAATGCATCACCCCCTCCTTGTCTTCCAACGTGATCACTAAATAAGTAACAACACAAACAAAAGACTTTATCGGCTTTCATACTATACTCCAACCAACCACCATATTTATCAAACCATGTAGTATTAAAGCGTCTTGGTTTACCTCCCATGATTGTAGTTTTGAATTCATGACCACGTGGTTGACAAGGTCCTCTAATCAAGTATGTCCGCCTTATTTCATCTCTTTGATTAGGATGATAATCTAAAATTTTTTTCCTATCAAATGGATCCGAAGGAAGCTCTTTTAAATCAATTAATTTAGGCATTGAAGGCGTAGAACTAGATTGAGAAATATTTATTCTCGATGATTGTTCAACCGATGGTTCCGAGGTTGGAGGTTCAAGCGGTTGAGGAACATTTATGCTTGAGAAAAATCTTTTCATTTTGTATCTGTTAATTGTCAAAAAATAATAACAATAATTAATTAACCATTTCATTTATTAAAATTTTACTAAGTGATTAATATTTACCAAAATCACCCCCAACTTATTATAATAGTTCTACTAAAATTCTACTACTATAAAGGAGATAATTCTCACATATATAATTTTCTTTTACAAACCCAAAACCCTAATTTATTAACAACATGCAAACTCTCTAATAATATGCTAATTTCTCGCCTCTACTACCCCTAACATCTTCTAATCTCCCTACCATAATACTCTTACTCAAAATAAAGTTACCACACTAAATTTTATACAAAAATAAAATCTAGAGTTTACCTTTTCGAAATCCTTTCGAAAAACGGACTCTGCCACGATGTAGAGGACCCTTCAATTAGCCTATTCCCCAATTTAATTTGGATTTGGCGAAGGAACGAAGTGGATTTGGGCAGGGATCGAAGAGGCCGATTGGGTTCGGTTTTTGTTCTGGCGATCGGGAGCGGAGAAAGAAAAGAAGGGAGGAAGAAGAAGAGGAGAAGGGGTTTTTTGAAAAATAATAATAAATAAGATTAATATATAGATATATAAGGGTATGTTAACAATTCAGCCCTCAACTTGTTATTTTCAAAGTTTTTGGTTCATTTTCCAGTTGGGCTTTATTTTAATTTTGGGCTTTAATAGAGATGTGGGTTGCTAATTACTTTTGAGTGGGTTCCTTTCTTTTAGTTCACTGGGTTCCTATAATGCTTATATAAAAAAAAATTACACTGTACCTTTTTTTCAGTGGGGTCCGTGCCCCCCCTGACCACATGCTACATCCGCCCCTGCTAGAAGTGCTTGTGGAGCTAGGAGCAAGAAGGAACCCTTTCTTAGTCTTCATTCTCCAACTAAGGTGGGTGCTCTCATGCTTTCTAATTTATAACTATGCATGCTAGTGATGATAAGTGAGTATTATATTTTGATATGATGAAGTAGAACAAATCTATACATTGGTGGTAATGAAAAATGCTATATTTAGTAAAGTAGATCAATTTGATGTAATGTGGGTGATCCTATACTTTCTAATTGTAGGAAATGCATGCTATTTTGATTAATGAGTAGTATATTTTTGATGTGATAATTAGAAGATAAATTCATACTTTATGTAGAAATGTTAATATTGATTAAGAAACAAAATGTGATCATGTTGTTTGGAAATGAGAACAAAAGTAAGGAGAAATTGTCATTTTATGAAACTAGGGATTGTGAAAATATTAGAATAGGTTTCCCCTATGTTTAAAGATGAATTTTTGTAAAGAAAAACGGGTATACATAACTCATTTCTAGTTTGTTATAAGAGAATGCAATTTTTCTAGTTTGATTATAATGAAGAATTAAATTCTTGTTCATTAAAAGAGAAGAAATGGATTTGAAATTAGATGTATTATCAAATATGAAAATTTATAATCCATAAGTTTTTGTGGGTAATAAATTTCAGTTTAAAATAATCAATTGTAGACTAATGAACGATTTGATTAAAAGAGAAAACTAAGTTTTATGAAAATTAATGAAATAGTACGAAATTGGAACAAAAGCCTTTCGGGTTGATTGTGAGTCGATGGGCGCAGATGGCCTAGTGGTCTGACGCGCGCTGGCTTTCTAATTTGGCTGGGGTTCGAAGCCTGGCAAGCCCAAAACTTTAAACTTTATTTCTAAATAAAACTCAAAAACCCGAGAGCCTATTCATAAGAAAAATGAAATGGAGTTAAGACACTGAGCCCATTTGGGCTAGTGGTTGTCAAAAACCCAGTGTGGGTTCTTACTTTTTTTAAATGCTTGAGTTAAATTAATGAGTTTTTGTTTAGTAAATTAAAATTGGAAAAAATACTATTATTTCTATAAAATGATTTAGAACTTAATAAAATTAGTGTCAAAATTTTTCATGTATAATTGAGACTCTAAAAATGAAGGTTTGAAATAGAAAGTAAGTAAAGATTTATGTTTTATTATTAAGAAGAGTATGACCCTATTTTAGAAGATGTATGCTATAAAATTTTAATGCCTCTTGAATAGATTGCATTTGATTCTGAGAGTTATTTCATGAGTTTTAAATTACAAAGGAGATTTATTGGTAGAATGAGAATAAATTATTCATGTGAATGAATTTATCCTGACGTGATTATTCACTTATGCAAATTAAGAGTATTTGGTATATGTTGAAATGTGAATTGGTTATTTGCACTTAAGTTATTAAAGAGATTATTGTTGAATGAAGTTTGTTCATGAAAAAGACTTGTTATTATTAAAGAATCATGAATAGTGCTAAAATGAGACATTGCTTAAGTTGTGAAATGAATTAAAATGATGAAATTATCCAGGTTTGAGACATGATTATTAAAGGGTATGTGTACCCATAATTCTTATGCATGAATGGCTGAGTTTTGAGTTAGTAAAATCTTGTTACCGGCAAATGTTGAAATAAAATAGTTGAGATATAAGTTTGAGATATGGTTGTGGATCTATCTCGGTGGATGTTGATTAAGACCGGTAAGAGATAAGACTAATTCTAGGCTTGAAAATCTATTCATGTCTTGAACTAAAATAATTAGGCACATAAGTAAAGATGTAATTAATAGGTTTGGGCAAACGTAAATGGGTACTTCTATATAGTTGGCGGTGGATCTCCGTGGCTATAGACCCAGTTGGTGGACTGTGATTGCTCCGTAGGAGTTGGACTTGTTTTTTTTTTATATCCGGGACTTAGGGTAATCGGACGGATATTTACCATACTCCAATCATTTTATAGAAATACTATTATTTCTATAAAATGATTTAGAACTTAATAAAATTAGTGTCAAAATTTTTCATGTATAATTGAGACTCTAAAAATGAAGGTTTGAAATAGAAAGTAAGTAAAGATTTATGTTTTATTATTAAGAAGAGTATGACCCTATTTTAGAAGATGTATGCTATAAAATTTTAATGCCTCTTGAATAGATTGCATTTGATTCTTAGAGTTATTTCATGAGTTTTAAATTACAAAGGAGATTTATTGGTAGAATGAGAATAAATTATTCATGTGAATGAATTTATCCTGACGTGATTATTCACTTATGCAAATTAAGAGTATTTGGTATATGTTGAAATGTGAATTGGTTATTTGCACTTAAGTTATTAAAGAGATTATTGTTGAATGAAGTTTGTTCATGAAAAAGACTTGTTATTATTAAAGAATCATGAATAGTGCTAAAATGAGACATTGCTTAAGTTGTGAAATGAATTAAAATGATAAAATTATCCAGGTTTGAGACATGATTATTAAAGGGTATGTGTACCCATAATTCTTATGCATGAATGGCTGAGTTTTGAGTTAGTAAAATCTTGTTACCGGCAAATGTTGAAATAAAATAGTTGAGATATAAGTTTGAGATATGGTTGTGGATCTATCTCGGTGGATGTTGATTAAGACCGGTAAGAGATAAGACTAATTCTAGGCTTGGAAATCTATTCATGTCTTGAACTAAAATAATTAGGCACATAAGTAAAGATGTAATAGGTTTGGGCAAACGTAAATGGGTGCTTCTATATAGTTGGCGGTGGATCTCCGTGGCTATAGACCCAGTTGGTGGACTGTGGTTGCTCCGTAGGAGTTGGACTTTTTTTTTTTTATCCGGGACTTAGGGTAATCGGACGGATATTTACCATACTCCAATGTATATGTATATACCGGGGCTAGAGGAGCATTTGCGGGGTTATTCTCACGATATAATATCCAGGGGGCTAGGATCTATTATTATAGTTAGGGAGGCTAAGATCCGTATCCGTGAAATAATCTAAATCTTGTTTTATTACCGGATAGTTTCATGGCGAGGGATCGAACCCTTCAATGTGGAATACGTAGGCGCTTACCCTCGGACCTATGTAGTATGGGATGCATAAAATCCAAACAAGTGTGCATTAGTATCATCCTAGTATAGAATTGTGTGCATTAGGCATTAAGGCATGACATACACTTACATATTTAGCGTAGTCACATTTAACACTTTATTATTCATTCAACTGTTGTATTTTTATTAAAGTAATGAGATTGTTATATGTACGGCATAAAGAGGATAGCCGAGTATAACATTTCGTCAGTTGTAAGTAACTGACGTGCCCACAGGTTGATATGCAAGTAATGGACTATTCATGAAGGACTAAAGATGTTGTGATGCAATTGATGTTAAAGTTATACAAGTTGTATTTTATTTCAATGTTGTAATCTTTTATTCTTCCGCTGTGTAAAACCAAATTGTATTGAACTCTGATGTATTATTGAGAAAAGTTTTAATTTCCTTGTAAAATTGTACGAAGTGAAGTAAAGATCCTGTGGAATCTCGAATTCGTCCTTATTTGGAATTCAGGGTGTTACAATTTTGCCCCACACGTGTTATACACGTCTTTTTGTACATTATCAATATAAATATTTTACGTTTTTGTATTTCAGTCTCTTATAAATTCTTTTCGTTCTTTCAAATCATTTTTGATCTCTTATTTTGAACCCAACCCAAATAATTTCTGATCCATTCCAAATTTTTTCGATTAGTCAATTTGAGTCTAATTCAAACTTTAACCCTGATTAATCATAATCATACCCCTAATCATAATTTAATTTAATAATCCAATAGCCAACCCTCATTTCCCCAACTATATTATGGCATGCATCAACTCACCTCCCCTACTGCTATGACCTCCTCCCCTTACTCATACTACTCCTAACTATACACACACACACACACACACACACACACACATGCAGCCTTACTCCTACCACCTCCCTCACACACACACACACACACACACACACACACACACACACATGCAGCCTTACTCCTACCACCTCCCTATATATTTGCATTGATACATTATTTCACCACCTCATACTAAATATATCCATATATATTTGTATATATATACCACATCTCTCTCACTCCTATATATATTCACATACATGCATACATACACCCCCATCACATCTTCTTCTTCTTCTTCTTTTCATCCCCGCAACCCAACACTCCCGTCACCATCCGCTCACCCCATCAACAATCTGCCACCTTCTTCACCCTCACCTATACTGGAGCTCCACCTCACTCAACACCCCGACCTCCTCTTCGCTGCCATCACCTTCATTTGAACCCCCGAGCATCCATCTTGACCACCGAGTCATCCATCTTGACCACTGAGTCTCCATCGACACCCACTGCCAAGTCCCCCACTGTTTCCCTCTCGCCTTCCCATTGTCTCACCACCCGACCACAAAAGCACCACCCGCATGCGATCGCAATCGGCCAGCACCACCACCCCGTAACCATCGATCACCTCGCCACAGCCTCCCGCCACCCTGTCTCCATCTCGCCAGCACCTCGCCGCACACCACTCCACCCTCGTAGCCACCCACTGTCTCCACCGATCACCTTCTTCTCCTATCGATATCGTCACCCCCGACTACACCCCGCCACTTGCAGCCTCGCCACCCTCACCCGCACTTGACCACAACCCGCACCTCATCTCACTGTCAACCCAAAGCACCTCCAAACTCCACCTCTCCATTGCTCCACGACACCCAACCCGAAGCTCCACCTCCTACACTCATCACTGTCCTCCTCTCCATTCTCTCCATCTCACTCTCACCCTGAGTTTCCCCTGCCCGAACAACACCAGCGACACCTTCCATTTGCTGCCTCCCTCGTCTAGAGCTCTTCTTCTTCACCACCTTCGAGCTCCAGCATCACCCCATCTCCACCGAGCCCCACCATCACCCTGCCTCCACCTTCCAAACTCCTCACCTGCAGCTTCCCTCTGCTCCACTTGTTGCTTCCTCTCCACCACCACAAGCCACCGCAAAGCGCCACCGAACTCCACACCCCTAATCACTATCTCTCTTTATATATATATATATATATATATATATATATATATATATATATATATATATATATATACCTCCCCTGCTACCCTAGTGCTGCCATATAACTCCCCTGCTACCGTAGTGCCGCCATCGTCATTGTGCTTGCTGCCGTTGTGGTTGTGTTCTTGCTGCCGTTGTGGTTGTTTGCTTGTCGTCATTCCTGTGGTTTCTATCTACATCAAATTGAGCGTAGAAACAATCGAATTTTGAAATGAATAAGTGGGTAACAACTTTAACCAATTCAATTTATATTATAAGATGTATGCATGCTAGATCATTTATATAAATTGAGTAATCATGCTTCGATTGTGTATGGATGTTTGATTATGGGTGTTAATTTCTGTTAATTAATTTGTGAGATTACGATATGATTAAACTAGAAACGCTATTATAGTTTCTATCCTGAAATTTGATCTCACTTTAGAAAATGATTTCTCTCTAACTAGATGGAATGTAGGGTTGAATTTTTTATATGTTTATCACTTATGTGTGACAACATATCCTCAAAATTTTATTATTTTTGGATGTCGTTTGGTATTTTTATAAAATAAGAATACATTACTGGTTTAGAAATGAAACAAAATTTATTTCATAATTTTGGCTGAATATCATACTTAGAGCATCCACTATCGTCGGCTATTTATTTAAAAAATGGAAATTTTGGGAAATTTTACGCCACTATCGTCTGCTATAAACCTAGTTTATAGCAGAGTAGTGAACAGGAGTCGGCCATATATAGCAGGGTAGAATAGCATTTGGAAATTATAGAAGACGGTAAACGATCATCCGTCTATCAGAAATTTTGATTTCTTTGGAATTAAAAATTCGAATAGATGGAAGAAGATCTTCTTCCGTCTATCGAATTTATTAATTTTTTTTAAAAAAAATTTATCAAACGGAAGATGTTCTTCCGTCTTCGTAATTTTTTTATTTTTTTAAAAAAAATTGTAAGAGAACTTCCGTCCCTTTCATTTATTTAATTTTTACTTTTTTTTCGTCCTTTTCTTTTTTTGTCCTTTTCCTAAAAGACAAAAAAAAATCAAAAATATTCCAAACGGAAGTTGAACTTCCGGCTGGTGTGATCAAAAAAATTTTTAAAAAATTTAAAAAATCCAGACGGAAGATCTTCTTTCGGCTGGATTTTTTTTAAAACAAAATTATAATAAGGAGAGCAGACGGAGGATCTTCTTCCGTCTATATATTTTATTATTATTTTTTTGCAAATTATAGCTCTCACCATAGTGGTGGAAGAACATCTATGCTAAAACCAAATTTGCATATAGTTAAAATATAGCAGAGACGATAGTGGATGCTCTTATTTCCAAAAATCATATCTCCAAATATATGGAATTTTAAGCTAATTTTTTTATATGTCAATCTGGTGTATGTCTATTATATGTTCACAAAATTTCATGAATTTTGGATATCGTTCATTATTTTTAATAAATTCGAACTTATAACTGGTTGATAGTTTTCCTGCATCCTGGAAATTTATACACCTTTTTGTGTTTGATCAATTTAACCCCTTAAATGAAGTATTTCTGAGGAAACTACAAACTGAGAATTTGAAGTAGAATCATTAATTTTTCTTTTGAGTCTAAAAAATCTAATTTCCAAGAAGTGTGGGATTTTCTGTGATTTTTAAAAGTAGCAAGAGCTGCAGTTTCTGAATTCTGAACCTACTATCTTACAAATGGTTTTAGACAGATTAATTGGGGTTAAATTTAGAGATTCTTAACTACAATGTTATAGTAGACTCGTTGAGGTTTCATATGAGACTAAGTAATCAATTTTCTAACAAATATTGAAATTTATATAATTATTGGGAGTTGTATTCACCTGTCAAAGGGACACATGCGGCATTGTCTTGACTGTTAATTTCTTGAATCTAGTGTTAAGAATGGGGGTGCGAATGTATAGGCCATAGACTCCTGTCGGAACTTGGGGGATGGACCCATAAGTGTTCGTTGATATTCTATGTTATCAAATACAAATGGGAAGCGAGAGTTTAACTCTGCTTCTCTTGGAGGTCCAGGAAATTCTTGCAGGGTCGTCATATATTCGTGATAACTTTCAGCGAGGTCCGGAAGCGGAGAGAGACCACAGAGTCCTGGTAGTACCGGGGAGTGGAGAGAGACCGCTGGGGTTCGGGTGGGGTGAAATATGTAAGACACGGGAGTGGAGAGAGATAACCACGGCTGAGCACCATTATAGATGCTGAGGAGTGGAGAAAGACCACAGGGTGCTGACATGACCACTACCGACTACAGAGATGGAATTAGACCGAACAACTGCAACCTTGCTGGTCACTTGATAAATATTAGAAACAATGTAGAATACATGAGTATGTATTGCATAACGAGGGATTCAACCTTGTAATGAGAAGAAACGCTAGTAGCTTGTTTTTGGAAAATATATTGTATGGGCGATATATCGTTCCAAACAAGCATGCATTAAAAGAGTATATTTAGATTTGTGCATATTTTCATAATAAGCATATGTTTGATGTTTTAGTAAATCAAATCTACACTCACTCATATAACATTGTATAATTGACTAATTTTCATTTACATCTATTACATCGATTCCAGTTTTATTTCTATTATGTTATGTATGTTGTTATGTTATTTTTCGAGTCAGTTAAAGCTGTTGTGATTCTTACCGTCGGCCTCACAAGCTGACAAACCCACGGATTGTGTTATGCAGGTAAGAGTGCCTAAAACCTTGGCTTAGAGTGTGATATCCTGAGCCTGTCATCTAATCAAGAGTTTTGGATTTATAGTAAGATTCCCGCATTTTTTTCATGTATTATTATGTTTATGTACTCAATTGAAGTAAAAGATTTCTGGGTGTGCTACGAATTGCCTGTGTAGGAAATTCGGAGCATTACAGAGTGGTATCAGAGCTGACTTCAATTTGTAGTACTAAACATAGTATGAATTAACTGAGCATTTATGATATCTTGTACGTAAACTAAAAATTTTCTTTCTGTTCCTATTCTGATAGGATGGCAGGAGGTAGAGCTAGGAATAATCGTGTTGATGAAGGAAACAACGAGAGTAATGGAAATGAACTAAACCTAAAAACGAAGCTTGCCAGGGTTTATCAGACCTTGAATGCATTCATGAGGTCAAGTGTGGCCAAAAATGCCAGAGCCGGACCCACTGCAGGGCCGACAATGCTAACTCAAGACCCAGTCCAACAAGTTGAATCTTTCAAGCGGATGAAGCCGCTGGTATTCGAAGGGCAAGCTGATCCTACTGTTGTAGATGAGTGGATTAGGCAAATAGAGACAGTATTTGAAGTACTGGAAACCACAGAGGCTAGCAAAGTAAAATTGGCTGCTATCCAACTAGAGAAGGATGCAGGGGAATTATGGCAGTCAGTGAAAAGTACTCGGGGAGATGCGCCAGTAACTTGGGAGGCATTCTTGGGAGAGTTCAGGGATCATTACCTCCCCTTATTCAGGAGAAGAAAGCAATGGAATCCTGAACCTACAGCAAGGAGGCATGATGATTAGAGAGTATGAGACTAAGTTCACTCAACTCTCAAGGTATGTACCCGAACTAGTAGTAGATGAAGTCATGAAGGCTAGGAAGTTTGAGATGAGTTTGGGGCCAGGGTTGAGGTCTCGCATGATACCCCTCGGAATCAGGAGGTTTGACAAGTTGGTTCGGAGGTCTGCTGCCACCGAATCAGACATAGAATAGTACCAGTTGGTGAAAACACGAGGAACAACTGGAGCGTTGGCAAAAGACCCGCAACGTCGAATAACTTCAGGGGACAACCCCCATCACAGAAGGTCAAGTTGACTGCAGCAAATAGTGTGGACATTGCTGGAAAGTCGGGAACTTGCTTCCTGTGTGGAGAAAGCGGTCATTACAGGTCAGAATGCCTGAAGAGGAACAAGGGAGTAACTTGTTTCAACTGTGGAAAGAAGGTCATGTCAAGCCCAATTGCCCACAACTCTAGTAGGGAGGGCAGAGCTAGAGGCTTGTCAATCAGGGGAAGAAACCATACCACTAGGGACGTGTCTTTGCACTCATGGAGGAGGATGCGAAGGACTCAAAGAATGTCATCACTGGTACGGATTAACATGATGAAGATGAGTGCTGTTCTTAATATTAAATAAGGCTTTGTAATAATAAAAATATACTGTTGGATTTAAATGATGAAATCTTTTGATGTAACAAGACATCTTTGATCAATGGAATTAAAGCCAAAGTTTTATTTGATACTTGATCGTCTCATACCTTTGTGTCTCCCAAATTTGCAATCAAGTTAGAAGTCGAACCTAAGATATTTCCAGATAGGGTATTAGCTGTGGCTACACCCTCAGGAAGTACTATGACTACTGACCGGTATTACACCGGGTGTGATATCGAGATTGAAGGAAGACTTTTTGGGGATAGACCTTATTGAATTGCATGTGCTTGGAGTGGATTTTATTATTGGGATAGACTGGATGATAGTCTACAATGCAACCATTCAATGCAAGGATAAGAAGGTGATAGTGAAAGCACTGGGAGGACCTGAAGTTGCTTTCCAAGGGAAGAAGAAATCTAGAGGAATAATGGCAGTCCTAACTGAAAGAAAAAATTCAAGAAAATTCCAGTGGTTAGAGACTTTCCGCAAGTGTTCCTAGACAATTTACCAGTGTAATATCCCGGACGGATATTACATTGTATAAATTTATTTTATCATTATTTTATTCTTATTTCTGAAATTAAATTATTTTATACGGATTATGCAAAGATTTTCGGTATACACGTATATGCATACATATGTGTGTTGTAGCAAATTAGTACATTGTACAAATTATGTGGTGTGTATTTTTGGATAAAATACTTCTATTTACCATGACAAATGGCTAAGTTTGGGATTAAGAGGCTTAAGATAGGGTTTAGTGTGCATAAGAGAACTAGGAGATTTCTTCTAGAAGCTTGCACCATACCTCCACCTCATTCTCACCTCCCTTGGTAAAAACCGGCCATGGATTAGGGGAGGGGGTTTTTGCATTATGTGTGTGCAATTTTTCACTCTCCACCCTCTCCTCCACCTATAAATTCCTCCTCCTTCTCCACTTGTCTCACTTTTTACAAAGATACAAAGACAAAGAAAGGAAAGGAAAAGAAAGAGAGAACCCACTCTAACTTGAGAGTTTTTCTTGTAGGTCTTCTTAGGAGTTTCTAAGAGCTTAGGGGAAGGAGAAGTATAGCTAGCAAGTCCTTCCATCAAAGGAATATTAGGTGGGGGTTTCTCCACTTGCTTTTGATTTTTGAGTTGTTGTTTTGGTTCTTTCTTCTTCTTATCTTCCTTGTTTTGTTTTCTTTTGTTTTGGGGAGTTGTTGTGATGTTGTTGTTGTATGTGTTGTAGTTTGTATGGATGAAAGAAAGTAAATAGTGGTAGTGCCAACTAAACACATAAAGATGGAACCTTTGTAGTAGTTGTTGTTGTTCTTGTGTTATTAATTGGACTAAATGAACACATGCATATGGACTTTATGTATACACCCATTTGGGTTGTAGGACTTATTATTGGACTAAATACATAAGCATATGGATTTGGGTATACACCCATTTTTGAGTTGTAGGACTTGAATATGGACTCATACATAAGCATATGACTTGGTGCATACACCCATTCTGGGTTGTAGAACATACACTTGAACTCTTGGACTAAAGAACATGCATATGATTGGTGGAACCCAAATGGAGGATTCTTTGCTTTATTTTATTTTGCTTAGTTCTTTTATTAATCTTAAGTAAAAAGAACCCATTTTTAGATACTAATTCTAGCATGAAAAAGAACTAATCTAAGTTATTAGTTGTAGAATGATTAAAAAGATCTCTTTTATGTTTGACTAGTAATAATAAAGAATTAGATGCTTATTCTTAAATAAATGAAGTTATAGTAGATGTTTTATAGAATAATAGTAGTAGATGTTATATAAAGATGTAGTAGATGCTTATATTTAAAATAAAGTAGTTATAGTAGATGTTATGTTAAATAAAGTAGCATTAGTAGATGTTTTTATAAAGTGGTAATAGATTTTCTTGTTTAAATAAAGTTTAGTAGAGGTTTATGTTCAAATGAAATTGTAGTAGATGTTTATGTTTATATAAAGTTGTAGTGGATGTTTATGTTAAATAAAGTAGTTGTAGTAGATGTTTATGTTTAAAATAAAGAAGTTTTAGTAGAAGTTATAGTAGATGTTATGTTTAAATAAAATAGTTATAGTAGATAAAGTAGCATTAGTAGATGTTTTATAAAAGTGGTAATAGATGTTTATGTTTAAATGAAGTTTAGGTAGATGTTATGTTTAACTGAAATTGTAGTAGATGTTGTGGTTAACTAAAATTGTAGTGGATGTTTATGTTATGTTTATATTCTTGTAGAAAGATTATACCTCCATGCATAAGTATTGATAAAAGATCCATGCTTGAAGTAAGTATCATGCTTAGGTGATTGTAGGAAAATTGTACACCATGCTTAATTATTATTCATGCTCAAGTTAGTAATTATACATGCTTATATTGTTGTAGGATTAATGTTAAATTAATCTACCATGCTTAGGATTGTTGTAGGTTAATGCTAAGTAATTATCCATGCTTATATTGTTGTAGGATTGATGTTAAATTAATCTACCATGCTTAGAATTGTTGTAGGTTAATGCTAAGTAATTATCCATGCTTATATTGTTGTAGGATTGATGTTAAATTAATCTACTATGCTTAGGATTGTTGTAGGTTAATGCTAAGTAATTATCCATGCTTATATTGTTGTAGGATTAATGTTAAAATTACCTACCATGCTTAGGAATGTTGCATATTCATGCTAAGTATATATCCATGCTTGAGTTGTGATGATTAATCATGTTTAAGTAGTGGAGACCCATGCTTAAGGTGGTAATAGAGATTCATGCTCAATGACATTCATGCTTAGTTGATGGATAGTGATATTCATGCTTAGGTAGTTAGTAGATATTCATGCTCAATGACATTCATGCTTAGTTGATAGATAATGATATTCATGCTTAAGTAGTTAGTAGATATTCATGCTAGATGATACCCATGTTTAAGGTAACAAATCTATGCTAATTTGTTGTAGTTAAGGTAAGAAAGTATCATACCATGCTTGATTCATTGTAGGAAAAAAATATATACCATGCTAGACTATGGTAGGAAACTCTTAAACCATGTATGATGTGTACCATGTTGTAGGTTAATGGAACCATGCTCATGATGTGTGCCATGTTGTAGGAACCATGCTTATGTTGTGTACATGTTGTAAGGAGTTCATGCTTAAATTGTAGTAAAGCTTCATGGTTAGATTGTAGTAACTATTCATGCTTAAGATTGTTATAAGTGCATGCTTAAATCGTACTCATACTTAAGAGTGTTGTGAGTTGACAGTTATGTTATATACCATAATTAGATTGTCGTGGGTTGATGGCTATGTTATATACCATGATTGGATTGTTGTGAGTTGATGGTTATGTTATATACCATGATTAGTTGTTGTAGGTTGATGCTTACAATTGTATACCATGCTTAAATTACTATAGGTTAAGTAATAGGAAAGAATCATGTTGTAATTGTAGTGATAACTACCTTGTTATAGTTAATGTTAGTAAGGAGCCCATACATACTTGAAGGGTATAGTGTAGCATCCTAGTCGAATATTGAAACGAACGTAGGTTCTATGTTGTTCTAGTTCATTTTGAAAGGAAACCGTGAGTTCTAGTGTGTAAGGTTCAAAGTGGAATTGGACCCTATCATGGGGGCATTCCTCATCCGTATGGGTAATAAGGGTTGGATAGATCACTAGTAATAGTTTGTTCGATAAAAGTTGTTAGGTTTCTTTCGGGCTTCTCATTGGTAGAATGCCTACCATAGACTATTAGTAGATTCTTCTGTTGCTTCTAATAATAGAAGATCAAGTTTGCTAGTAAGCACGTTTGGTTGCTTCTAGGTTTGATTACCTGTATGGTTGTTTGCATATGGTTGTGCTCGTATGTGGCTCGACTGGCCGTATGTAGCTGTGGGTCTCATACATAGTTTATTTGGCTCGTATGTAGGTTGTTGTCTCGTACGCGACTCGACCGGCCCGTGCATAGCTGTTGGTCTCATACGCGGCTTATTTGGCGGGTGTGTACGTTGTTATCTCATACGAAGCTGCCTGGCTCGTAGGTAGTTGTTGGTTCATACGTAGCTTGTTGGCTCGTAGGTGTTCTGGTTACCCGTATATAGCTCACTAGCTAGTACCCAGTTTGTTGTGCTCGTCTAGGGTGATATTATTACCCTAGGGGCTATCGACCATCAAGACATATGTTTTCTCACCCCTAAGGAACTATGGAGGAGTCACTCCTTGTGTACTGTCGGATCTTAACCGGTGTAGGTTGATCGAGGACTGGAGTATAAACAGAATCCAAGTTCGGGGTAGTGGCATGCATGTATGTTCGCATGGCCGGGGTCTTGGATCGATAGGCCAGGAACCGGATCCTGAGGGATTCTGGTAAGTCTAGGTTGAGCAGCCTAGTAGAGTTATCTTGCGAAGTTTAGTTCAGAGATAGCATGTTGTGTTTATAATACTGTCATCCCTAGGAGTGTTCAGGGTTAGGGACATCATTAGGGTAGTGACTTATAAAGATCATTTACTTAGACCCTTTGCCGGAAAGGGAGGAGTGGGTTGTAGGGGACCCCTTACGACTAACTCGTCCCTTGGGGCAGACCTTAGGTGGTGTTATTGGGTTGTACCTTCCCGTCAAAGGGATACATATGGTGGCGTCTCACAAGTTGGGAGCACGGGTTGCGTATCTCACACTGTTAATTCCTGAAGTGCCATGATAAGGTGGGCGGAGCTAGGGATGGATCCCGGAACTCCGTCGGGTCCTATGCCGGGGATACGAACATGCCATGGACTACGGTCTGGCTAGGGGGTGGCAGGGGGCTCTTCTGTTGGCGGAAACTCCGAGGGTTCGTCTGGTTTTTGAGTGAGGTCCGGTTAGCCGGGTAGTAGTGGCAAACATAGACACCACGAGCGGACTGCATTAGTGGGACATAGACACCATGAGCGTACTGCCTTGGTAGGACTTGACCACATCTGCAACCTCATCAGTCACGTTGTATCTGTCAGGAACAGGTTGTGTACAATTAGAATTCATAACGCGGGTTCAAATCCCTATATATGGAGAAACGGCTTGAGATGGGGCGCATGTAGTATGGGCTGCATGTTGCTTCGGAGACTTGCTGACATTAGAATAGGAGCATCCTAGTCCTAGTTAATATTGCGTTAGATTCTAATCATATCACTCATGAACACTTAAACTACACTGACACAATTGCCATGTTTTTGTATGTTGTTTGGGAGATTCGCTGCTATGTTATCAGCCTTAAAGCGTCAGTGAATACTGACGTCCCCACTTCAATAGGTACTGGATCGCAAAAGTACAGGTGCGAGATTCAGGAGGACTCAAGGCAAGGAAAGCGAGGAGTCAGTGTCATATTTAGTTTTGCTGTAACGTGTATGTGGATTGTCTATTAGTTAAGAAGCACTCAAGTGAGAGTTACCAAGTGTTGTTCTTCATTCCTTGTACTTTGATGTAATTTGCTGAAGGTTGTAATACTTGGAATTGTAAAGGTATTATTGTAATACTATTGTAATATATTGCAGTTGTATAGTATTCAGGCTTGTAATACATTGAGTGTTGGATAAAAGTTTTAAATTCTCCTATTTTTCTGTGTATTGTGACTAATTGAAGAAAAGGTCCTGGCTCGTGTCTCGTTTTTCCAGTATATGGAAATCGGGGCGTTACAGAGTGTGTGAGACCCCATATTTCTAGAGAGTAGTATATAGTATGTAGTATATATAATAGTATGTGATATGGCTAAAAATGAGGTTAAATCGGAACCGTCCAAATCGGGCACGAATCTTGAAGCCCAGGGGTAAAACGGTCATTTTACTTACAGCCGGGTCTGAGGTGGTTACTGGATCTCCTCTCCAAAGATCCAATAACCCGTGAACGGATCCACCTTAACTGGGTACGGGTCCCAACCCGAAACAAACCCAGATCAGCAGGATAGAATTAGGGTCTCTGATTCAGCCAAATCAACGGCCCTGATTCGTATCTATCCTGTCACCGGGAAATCAGGGATCACATTCCTTATCTGGTTATAAGGATTTCATTCCTTAACAGATTCACAGGGATTACATTCCTAATCTGATCTCTAAAGACACCTATAAATACCCCCTATCCATCTCCGTTATGAGGTAATCAATCTTTTGCCAATTTACGCTCTTTCATAATCATTCCTGATTACTGACTTGAGCGTCGGAGGGTGCGTCGCCGGGATCAACCCCGGTGTCTCGTACTTTTTGCAGGTGAACGGCGGGAGTCAATGGTCAAACTCTGGCAGAACAGGTAACAGGTTTGCTATTCAAAGTTTTCCAAGAATCCACAAATACTGTCTGTTTACCCCCACACCAGATTTAGCGGTAACAGATTGGCGCCGTCTGTGGGAAACCAAACGAATAGCAGCCTCCACTCTTCCCGTTGGTCAGATCTTCACTAGCCATGCCGCCTAGAAAGGTAAGATCCAGGGGGTCCAACCGTGGACCTAACCCCGATCAGCAACAGGAAGTCCCCATCCAGCTCGCTCAGCAGCCGGGGCAACTTCCGTTTCAAGCCGAGGACCAGCCTCCTCTTCCAAATCAACAACCTCCTAATGGTCCCCCCGGTCTTCCAAATGCCGGCGCAGGGGTCTCGCGTCCCAACCCGCAGAAACAACCTCTCCATCCGGACCACGTCTCCATCCACAATGCCTCTTCGGATTCTATGGCCTCCCACAATCCTCGAGTTTCCGACCTTCGCAACACCGTTCTCAATCGGCACAAGGATGAGGATCTTCGCCGCCGCCTGGATGAGAAGTGGGCCCGAGAGGGAGTCACCCACCAACAACATCCGGGTGAGCGATCTCCTCATCACCGAGATTGCAGAAGGTCCCCTAACCGAAGGGGGTGGAGAGATTCCCCCGAGCATCATAGGAGGAGACCGCATTCCCCTGCTGGTCGGCGACATTCGAGGAACGATGAGGCACCCATCACTCGTGCCGAGTTCCAGCAATTTCAAGCAACGGTGTTGCAGGCTCTCAACCTTCGCCCAAACAACAATAATGCCCAAAGGGTTCCAACACCCCCACGGGTCTCAAGTCCTCGCCATCGGTCCATAACCCTACTCCGGCTCCTAATCACCAACAACATAATCATAGTCTTCGCCACTCCCAGGACTACTGTCGCCGTAGTCCCCGCTCCCCTTCCTATGAAGACGAGTCTAGAGGCTCGTTTGACTATCACAGGAGGGACGATGCTCTCTACCTCCGACTCCACGAAATGGAGAGGCGCATCGGTCGAATGGACAAGGAGGAAGAGTCGAGAGGAAGGACCGTCCGCCCCAGCAGACCTCCCTTCTCCCGGACCATCATGGAGGCTCCCATCCCAAGGGGTTTCAAGCCTCCGCAGTTTGAAACTTACTCGGGGGAGTCGGACCCCGTTGACCACGTCGAAAGCTTCAAGACCTTGATGCTAATCCACCAGGCTTCCGACGCCTTGCTTTGCAAAACCTTCCCCACCACTCTTAAGGGTTCGGCTCGGGAATGGTACTCCCGCTTCGCCCCCTCTTCCATTTTCTCTTTCGAGCAGTTCGAAACACTCTTCATAACCCACTTCGTGAGTAGCAGACGCACGGAGAAGACCAGCATCTCGTTACTCCACCTCTGTCAGGAGAGGGGGGAAAAGTTGAGGGACTATGTGAGGAGGTTTACTGCGGAGGTCAGATCCATCGCCTCCCTCGACCAATCAGTCGCAACCGTCACATTCCAATCCAACGTCCTCAATTCTAACCTTCGCTCGTCCCTTGCTAAAAAGCCCCCACATAACTTTGCCGACCTTCTTCTTAGGTGCGAGGAGTATATTCGGGCCGAAGAGGCCGAATATCTCCCGGGCTTCGGAGGATCTGCCTCCGGGACGAAAAGAAAGACAACTGAAGAGGAAGGGGCCAAGAAGCTTCAGAGAGATAATAGCGGTCAGCTCCGCCCTCCCCCCAGGTTCGAGAAATTCACTCCTCTCACTACCAATGTCTCCACCATTCTGATGGAAGTTGAGAAGGAAGGGGTCATACCTCCTGCTCCGAGGATGAACACCCCATCCAAGAAGAGGAACAAAGAGAAGTGGTGCCGCTACCACCGGGATCATGGCCACGACACCAACGACTGTCGGACGCTGAAGAACGAGATAGAGGCCCTCATCCAGAGGGGGTAGTTGGCCAAATTTGTAAGAGCAAATGATCGAACCAATCGCACCACTCCTCCGCCTCGGGGGGCTGACAAGCGTTCCGAGCGATGCGATGAAACCCCCGAGTTCAAGGAGGAACGCGTCCTGCATCTTATCCATGGAGGCCCCATGGGAGGCTCTTCCAACTCCTCTCGAAAGGCGTTCGTCCGATAGGTCAATTCTGTTCACAGCGCCCCTCCCCCCAAGGGCCTCGGTGTCCCAGTCACATTCTCAGATGAAGATCTCGAGGGGGTTAGGACTCCCCATTGCGACGCACTTGTTATTGACCTTCGTATGGCGAACTTCAAAGTGCAGAGGATCCTAGTGGACAACGGAAGCTCTGTGAACATCCTCTTCCTCTTAGCCTTCCGAGGTCTTCAGCTATCCCGGGACCATCTTAAACCGGCCGGCTACACTCTCCACGGGTTCACGGGAGTGCTAGTAACTATCGAAAGGGTCATCACCCTCGATGTAACTGCTGGCAAAACTCCTACCTCCCGGACCGAGCCGATGGACTTTATGGTTGTTGATGTCCCAGCTACATACAACGTCATCCTAGGCCAACCCGGCCTAGCTGCCCTCGAAGCCGTTCCTTCGGCATACCACCTCAAGATGAAATTCCCTACCCGGGCAGGAGTAGGGGAGGTCAAGGGCAATCAAGAGATGGCCCGGAAGTGCTACATGACTTCCACTGGGGGTCCGGTCCTCTCCCTTGAAACTTTGGAGATCCCTCAGGAGACCGTTCGACCAACGTCCGAGCCGGTGGATGAATTGAAAGAGGTGCTCTTCTCGGAGGATGATCCGAGCCGAAAGTTCTTCATTAGCAAGACCCTCCCGTCTGTCCTATGCTTCGACATAGTGCAGTGCATTCAGCAGAACCGCGACCTTTTTGCCTGGTCCGCCGCCGACATGCCAGGAATCTCCGAGGAGCTTTTGGTCCACCACCTCAGCGTTGAACCAGGGTCCAAGCCGGTCCAGCAGAAGCGACGCAAGTTCGCTCCCGAGCGACAGCAGGCCATCAAAGAAGAGGTCGATAAGCTTCTAAGGCTCGGTTCATACAGGAGGTTAACTACCCGGAATGACTTTCCAATGTAGTCATGGTAAAGAAGTCAAATGGGACCTGGAGGATATGTATCGACTTTACTGATCTAAACAAGGCATGTCCCAAAGACCCGTTCCCTCTTCCGAGCATCAACACCCTCATCGACGCCACTTCGGGCCATGAGCTCCTCAGCTTCATGGACGCTTTCTCCGGCTACAACCAAATCCGAATGTTTCCCCCAGACATCCCGAAGACTTCCTTTGTTACCGACCAGGGCCTCTACTGTTATAGGGTGATGCCGTTCGGATTGAAGAACACTGGTGCCACTTACCAGCGCCTTGTTAACAAAGTTTTTCAGAGCCAGATAGGTCGCAATATGGAAGTGTATGTCGACGACATGCTTGTAAAAAGCATCCGAGGTACCGACCATGTTGCCGACCTACAGGAGGCATTTGGTGTACTGAGAAAGCACAACATGAGGCTTAATCCGAACAAGTGTGCGTTCGGAGTCTCGTCAGGAAAGTTCCTCGGCTTCATGGTCAACCAATGAGGAATCGAAGCTAATCCTGAGAAAATCAAGGCCATATTAGACATGGCCCCTTCTAAGAACGTTAAGGAAGTCCAGAGGCTAACGGCCCGCCTAGCCGCTATAGGTCGTTTCCTCTCGAAGTCCGGGGAGAAGTGCCTCCCCTTCTTCAAGGCCCTCAGGGGGACTAAAGGTTTCGAATGGGGTCAGCAGCAGCAGGAGTCGTTCGACCAGCTGAAGACTTATCTCGTCAACCCTCCTTTACTCAGTAAGCCCGTTCCAGGCGAAACCCTATACCTCTACTTGGCTGCTTCCGAGCAGACCCTTAGCGCCATTTTAGTAAGGGAAGAAGACCGGACTCAAAGGCCCATCTACTATGTGAGCAAGGTGCTCCGCGATGCCGAGCTTCGCTACCCAAAGATATAAAAGATGGCGTACGCTCTGATCATGGCGGCGAGAAAGCTTCGCCCCTACTTCCAGTCCCATTCGATGGTCGTCCTTACTGACCAACCGCTGAAATAAGTCCTCCACAAACCTGACACCTCTGGCAGCCTCATAAAATGGTCCATCGAGCTAAGCCAGCACGACGTCTCATACCAGCCCCAGACTGTGATCAAGGCTCAAGCCTTAGCAGAGTTCATCGTCGAGAGCACCATTCCCGAGGTCAGCCAGGCACCGAACGGACCCCCTATCTGGTCAATTTTTGTGGACGGTTCCTCTTGCAGCGGGGGAAGCGGAGCCGGGGTCATTCTGGCAGACCCAGATGATTTTGTCCTCCAGTATGCCCTCCGCATGAACTTCAAGGCCTCAAACAACGAAGCAGAGTACGAGGCACTAATCGCCGGCCTCGGACTAGCCCGAAGTGCAGGGGCGCAGTGCCTCCGAATCTCTAGTGACTCTCAACTGGTGGTAAATCAAGTCTTGGGCGAGTACGAGGCACGAGACGATCGGATGGCGAAGTATCTCGCTAAAGTCCAAGCTCTCATGGCCCGATTCGAGGAAGCGCTCATCCAGCGGATCCCCCGAGAAGAGAATTCCCAGGCCGACGCCCTCTCCAAGTTAGCCTCCTCCTCCCTCCAAGGTCTCGAGCAGACTGTCTTGATCGAGGTTCTCTTGAAACCAAGTATAGAAGACGAAACCCTCGACTCAGTGGAGTCGCTGCCGATCCTACTGCAAGATAACTGGATGAAACCATTGGTGGAATTCCTAAGGGACGGGCTCCTCCCTGAAGACCCTAAGGAAGCTCGCCGAGTAAGAACCAGAGCAGAACGGTACACCCTAGTCGAGGGGATCTTATACAAACGCTCCTTCTCGCAGGCAGATGACAGGTCATACTTGAGATGCCTCTCCCCAGAACAAGCCGACTACACCTTACAGGAGCTCCACGAAGGCATCGGCGGGGCACATTCAGGGTCCAGATCCCTAGCTCGAAAGGTGTTGAATTACGGTTACTTCTGGCCTACTATCCTCCAAAACGCCGAGCGACACGTTCGGCAATGCGACTCTTGTCAGAAGTATTCAAACATTTGTCTCCTCCCACAAGCTCAGCTCACCTCCCTATCAAGTCCTATCCCCTTCGCCATGTGGGGGATGGATTTACTAGGGCCATTCCCTCCAGCTCCGGGCCAGTTCAAGTTCTTAGTCGTGGCGATCGACTACTTCTCGAAGTGGATAGAGGCCGAGCCCCTGGCGACGATCACAGAGAACAAGGTGCTTCAGTTCTTCTGGAAGAAAGTCATCTGCCGGTTCGGTGTCCCCCCGAGTCCTCATAACAGACAACGAAACCCAATTTACTGGGGCTGCGTTCAGAGCTCTGTGTGAAGACCTCGCCATCCACCAACGTTTTTCCTCCGTCTCCCATCCGCAGTTGAATGGCCAAGTCGAAAATGCTAACCGGCAGATTCTCTCCTGTATTAAGAAGAGGTTGGATAAGTGCTCCAAAGGTCTATGGGTCGATCAGCTCCCCAACGTGCTTTGGAACTACCGCACCACTAAATGGACCCCTACATGAGTGTCCCCATTTAACCTCACCTACGGGTCCGAGGCTGTGATCCCTCTTGAGGTTGGAATACCTTCTCCCCGCCTTGTAGCCTACAATGAAGAACAGAATGCCAGAGACCTTCGGACAAACTTAGACCTGATAGACGAGCTGAGGGAAAGAGCATCAATCCGCAAACAGAGCTATCGGAGAAGGATCGAGTTGGCATACAATAAAAAGGTCCGACCTACCGATCTCAAAGAGGGGGACCTAGTCCTCAGAAAGCTAGCTGTCTCCTTCCCTAGTCAGAAGAGTAAGCTAGCTCCAAATTGGGAGGGACCCTATAAGATCACGAAAGTAGTTCGGCCTGGAGCTTATCGTCTCGAAGACCACGAAGGCAGAGAAATCCCTAGGACCTAGAATTCCGACCATCTTTTGAAATACCAAGAAAGTGCCCCGACACCTCTCTAAGTATTTCGGGATGTCGAACCGTTCCTCTCCTATCCCCCGTATCTTCCCTCTTTATTTCTCATGTGTAATAACGGCTCGCAACTCAGAAGCGGCCAACTAGTAATCTTCAATAAAGAGTTTTTTCATGCTTTACTTGTACAAATATATCTCTGCACTTTGCTCTTCACTCTAGCGATGGTTCGGAGTCCAACACTTGGTTCAATTCTACTTTGCAAGCTCGCTCTTAAGCGAGCTAGAAGTAGTTCGCCATTCGGAACTGCTCCCACAACCGTTGAACAACTCTAACGATGGTTCGGAGTCCAACACTTGGCTCGATTCTACTTCGCAAGCTCGCTCTTAAGTGAGCTGGAAGTAGTTCGCCATTCGAAACTGCTCCCACAACTGTTGAACAACTCTAACGATGGTTCGGAGTCCAACACTTGGCTCGATTCTACTTCGCAAGCTCGCTCTTAAGCGAGCTGGAAGTAGTTCACCATTCGGAACTGCTCCCACAACCGTTGAACAATTCTAACGATGGTTCGGAGTCCAACACTTGGCTCGATTCTACTTCGCAAGCTCGCTCTTAAGCGAGCTAGAAGTAGTTCGCCATTCGGAACTGCTCCCACAACCGTTGAACAACTCTAACGATGGTTCGGAGTCCAACACTTGGCTCGATTCTACTTCGCAAGCTCGTTCTTAAGCGAGCTAGAAGTAGTTCGCCATTCGGAACTGCTCCCACAACTGTTGAATAACTCTAACGATGGTTCGGAGTCCAACACTTGGCTCGATTCTACTTCGCAAGCTTGCTCTTAAGCGAGCTAGAAGTAGTTCGCCATTCGGAACTGCTCCCACAACCGTTGAACAACTCTAACGATGGTTCGGAGTCCAACGTTCGGCTCGACTGCACTCCCTCAGTATCCCGAACCGAGCGGACGAGGAACCGACCTCCACATATGGAGAAAAATTCTTCCGAACCAATTTCACCTTTGGATCGTCTCAAAATGCGTACTAGAGCATGATGAACGGATCAGATCATGCCACATATCCACAAAACAACAAGATAGCGTTTTCTCGAAACTCGAGCCTCCTGCCTCGTGATTTGTGCCATGATCGAGATCGACCGTCCAGATTGAGCCACGTTTTAACGGCGAGTTCGGAGTCCGACGCTCGGCTCCACTGCACTCCCTCAGTTTCCCGAACTGAGCGGCCGAGGAATGCATACTACCGAAGTACAAGGTTGCCTCGGTTTATCCCAAGCAAAGAGCTAAAGTTCTACAGCTAAAGCAAGAGTTCCACGGTTAGAACGCTCGAAGAAGCTAACTATTAGTTCTTATGGTTCGTTTCAAGAGTAAGGCAACTACGGCACAGTAAAGAGCAGACGAACATCGATTTCATTAAAACGACTTGATAAATTTACAAGGCGAGAAGTTACAACATAAAAGATAAAAAGGTTGATGCAAGAAATCAAAAGCTCAGTACAACTTGTTCAGTGCCTCCTCGAAATGGGGACATTCCGATTTAGAGACACTCGGGGTTTTCGTCTCTTCATCTCCAAACTCGTCTCTAGGCTGACGAACTGGGACGCCTCTTCGCCACTAACCCTAACGGTGGCTCCGACCCAGGCTCCGCTCGAGCTAATAGCTACACTGCTTTGCGCATCGGCTGCGGTCCGACCTGTGGCGGGAGGACGAGTCGCGAGCTCGTAGAAGGAGATACCTCGTTCGCACTCATCGCGTGTACATGAGGTGCTGCGGACGTTGGCCCTCGCAGGCTGAGGCCTTAGGCGAGCGACCTCCTCCTCGAGCTCGACGATCCTATCTTTCAAGGTGTCGTCCTTCACCGATATATTTAGCCGAGGGAGTCTTGCCGAACCTGGATGCTCGGCACTGTCGGAGATGATGCGACGCAGATGGGTCACCTCGATGCTTTTGTCAACTATAACCCTCTGCAGTTGCTCGACTTTCATCGCGAACTCGTCTTGCTCGGCCAGTGCCGAGGCCAGCTCTTCCTCCTTCGTCAAGAGCTCCTCCTCGACTATCCGCAAGTGGTGTACCTCGGCCAGCAGCTCGCTGTTCTTCTTCTCCACATTGAGCGACACTCTCCTGATCAGCTCGATCTCGCCCTTGAGGCGAGCCTCGTGAGACTGCTTAAACAGTTCTGCATGGTGCCGAGCGGCGGCAGTGACCGGTGCGTGTTCGACGACCTGAAAGACGAGCATCACATTGAAAGACTAAAATCCGAGCCAAACACTTGGATAAATTCAAAACGAGATTTTCATTCATAGCAAAGAAGCGGTGGCCAGTCCGCAAAAAGGCATTACATTCTAATAAAGAAAAAACAAAATTACAAAAGACGATGAGATCAGGGATCCACCTATATCGTCGGCTCGACCACAGGCGCCTCGCCATACGACCCCTCATTCCTCGTCGCCCCGGCCTGGGGGTCGACCACCATGGTCTCAGGGTCGGCAGGCGTTTCCTCGTCCCGCTATCCCCCTTCCTCCTCGTCGTCTTCCTCCTCTTCGCCTTCCTCCTCTTCGCCCTCTGCTACAGATCCGGGCCACAGCCTATATCCGACCCGCTGAAAGCCAGGGATGCGGTCCTGGACATGGTCGAGCGCCCTCTCATAGGACTTCTCCATGTTGGAGGCCATGTGCGCCTTAGCCTCGGCCTCGACTTCGGCCCTGATCACCTTCGCCACGACGTCCTTCTCCGCTTTCGCCTCCGCCAGAGCCTTGCCGATGCTGCCAGCTCCTCAGCAGCCTTGGCAATTTTGGCAACCTCCTCGACGAGTCGCCCCTTCGCTCTCTCCAGGTCCGCTTCAAGGTCGGCGACCCGGACCTCCAAGCCATCGGCACGTCTTTGCTCTGCCTCGAACTGCCGAACCGCCCTCACCTTCTCCGCCCTGTCCATATCGCTGGCGGCCTTCAACTCCCTCTCCTGTTCGGCGAACGCTTGAAGGAGGTGGACGAAGTGACAGGTGGCCTGCCGAAGGAAAAAGAGAATAAGAACAAAGTAAAAGCCAAACGGCAAACTTTAGAAATTCTCAAGAAAAATGAATGCAAAACTTACCGACACAAGCGACCGAGCGACTTCGTAGGTGTCATCGCCAGTCGTCCCCGCCTTCAGTGCGGCTCGATCCTTCGGGGTCGCTAAGTGCTTGACGGCCTGCATGCACATCTGCGAGTCCCCGAGGAAGCCGTCGTGGTTCTTGATTCGTCAGTCCGGGACAAACAGCTTCTTATGCTGCTCGGTCAGGATCACCTCGGCCTGGGTGGTCAGGGGCGGAGCTTGGAGCGACAGCGCCGCCGAAACATCAAAGGCCTCACCGGGCGTGGCGGACGCAGCAGGAGCCGAGGGGTCGGCGGAAACGACCACCACTGGCGAGGGGTCCTCAGCAATGGTAACAGGCGGAGCAACTGCCGAAGCAACCTTAAAGGGCCGGCCAGACGAAGCCGTCGTGCTCGGCCTCTTCCTCTTCCTTCCGTCGGCGACCTTACCTCGCTCGTTCATCATTCCCAGAAAATCCATCTTTGGTGCTTCTGTTCCAAACAACAAAACAAACAGCAAGTTAGCGAAACGAGCTAAAAACTTAGAAAAAAATATATATATTGCGAGATGTCAGGAGCGTACTCGGGTTGATCGGACTAAGGCCCAACCCGTGTAGCACCTCCTCGGTCATTTTTCTCCAGCTCAACATTGGGAGAGCCATGATCTTCCCCACCACTTCCTCCTCGGCCGCTGTCAGTACCAGTTCGGCCCTTGCAAACTTCGGCACCTCTACTTTCCACTAGGTCGGAAGGCTCAGCATCGAGGGCTCCCTCAGCAAAAAGAACTTCTCCTTCCAACCTTTTATTGAGTCCGGATTCTCTATAAGCCTAACGCCTTTCCGGGGTGACAGGTAATAGCGATGCTCGGTCTTGTGCATTCGGTGCACCCGATACATGCTCCGAAGGATCGTCAAGTCTGGCTCGACCTCGGCATTGCGGCACTGCAGTAAGAAGGCATTCACGTGCCGCCAGGTGTTCGGCATAAACTGGGTCGGCGCCAAGCAGTACCACTAGAGGACCTCTAACACAAAGGGGTGCAGAGGAAAGCGCAACCCGGCGTTCAGCGAATCATAGTCGAACATACACATATCCGACGACGACAGTTTGGAGTTCGCTCACATCCCAGGGCCGGGGAGGATCAGCTTGTACTCCGGAGGGATGGCGAACCCGTTTCTGATCCGAAGCAGGTCTCTCTCGGATAATACCAATGCAATCTCGTCCACCTCGGTCGTCTGAACCGGGTTGTTCTCCTCGTAGACTGCCGACCGACCGATGATCGCCTTCTTCATAAGGTTGCCGTCGTAACGCCTTACTCCGGCATGGCCGGACAGTACACTGGGGTATCGACCCATCTCAGGGGCTCGCCTCTCGGTCTCCACGATCTCCTCGACTACAGGAGATCGGGTCACTGCCTTCTTCTTTTTCACCTCAGCCACGGACGACCCGGCCACCTCCTTCCCCTTTCTTCAGATCTCCATTCGTCTCCTCTCCTCGGCACCACTATCGTCCGAGGACGAGGCCTCACTCCCCGAGTCTACCCTTGACATCTCTAAAAAAGCTAAGGCAAATAAACTGACCTTGATGTGACGCGGCCTTGAAGTGACGTTCACGGTCGGAATTAGTTCGCCAGAAATTGCCTGGCCCACGCAACAGCTAACACAACCGCATTGGAGCTAAAATCGCTGCTAGCAGAGCACGCAGAGAGTAAAAGTGAAAACTTGGAGTGAAAAGTGAGAAATGAGCTCTGGGGTGGGGGAGTGAGGATTTATAACCGCAAAGCAACGTTTGGGCTTCCTTGGGCATTTAATAGCCCACTAAGAGAAGGCAAAGGGCCAAAACGGAGAGTTGCGACGTTTCAAAACAAAAATTCCCCAAATCGCTTAAGTCAATGACTCGGCCACCGGAGTGCCTAGCCGAGTTACCGAACAGCTTGACTAAGCAACCGAGCTACTGAGTCGGAGGGTGGCGACGGATCGAAGACAAAACCCTTCAAAACAGCCAACTCTACCCCTCGGCAAACAACAACTCGACGTGTCACCGAACGGCCGTTCTCACCGAGCCGAGGTGCCGAGGTACCGACCTCCACATATGGAGAAAAATTCTGCCGAGGCTGAATCACTGTTGGATCGTTTCAAGATTCGTGTCAAATCTTGATGGACGGTTCAGAAAGAGCCACGACCACAAAACGACAAAATAACATTTTCTCGTGATCTGAACCCCATTCTCGTGATTCACGCCATGATGGACGCTCAGGATCACGCCACGCATCCCTTCCGAACTGCCTGCCACCGGTGTGCATGGCCGAGCTACCGAACAGCTTGGCTAAGCAACCAAGCTACTGGGTCAGAGGGTGGCGATGGTTCAGGACAAGGTCTCTTCAAAACAACCAACTCTACCCCTCGACAAACAACACCTCGACGTGTCACCGAATGGCCGTTCTCACCGAGCCGAGGTGCCAAGGTACCGACCTCCACATATGGAGAAAAATTCTGCCGAGGCAGAATCACTGTTGGATCGTTTCAAAATTCGTTTCAAATCTTGATGGACGGTTCAGATAGAGCCACGACCACAAAATGATAAAATAACGTTTTCTCGTGATCTGAACCCCGTTCTCGTGATTCACGCTGTGATGGACACTCAGGATCACGCCACGCGTCCCTTCCGAACTGCCTGCCACCGGTGTGCATGGTCGAGCCACCGAATAGCTTGGCTAAGCAACCGAGCTACTGGGTCAGAGGGTCGTGACGGTTCAGGACAAGGTCTCATCAAAACAACCAACTCTACCCCTCGGCAAACAACACCTCGACGTGTCACCGAACGGCCGTTCTCACCGAGCCGAGGTGCCGAGGTACCGACCTCCGCATATGGAGAAAAATTCTGCCGAGGCAGAATCACCGTTGGATCGTTTCAAAATTCGTGTCAAATCTTGATGGATGGTTCAGATAGAGCCACGACCACAAAACGACAAAATAACATTTTCTCGTGATCTGAACCCCGTTCTCGTGATTCACGCCATGATGGACGCTCAGGATCACGCCACGCGTCCCTTCTGGACTGCCTGCCACCGGTGTGCATGGCCGAGCTACCGAACAGCTTGGCTAAGCAATCGAGCTACTAGGTCGAACCGAACCGAACATCTTGTCGGAATGCTTATTCAGCCTACAACACCGAACTGCCGAGCCGAAGGGACGAGGAACTGACCTCCACATATGGAGAAAAATTCTGCCGAGGCTGAATCACCGTTGGATCGTTTCAAAATTCATGTCAAATCTTGATGGACGGTTCAGATAGAGCCACGACCACAAAACGACAAAATAATGTTTTCTCGTGATCTGAACCCCGTTCTCGTGATTCACGCCGTGATGGACGCTCAGGATCATGCCACGCGTCCCTTCCGGACTCCCTGCCACCGGTGTGCATGGCCGAGCTACCGAACAGCTTGGCTAAGCAACCGAGCTACTAGGTCAAACCGAACCGAACGTCCTGTCGGAACGCTTATTCGGCCTACAATGCCGAACTGCCGAGCCGAAGGGACGAGGAACCGACCTCCACATATGGAGAAAAATTCTGCCGAGGCTAAATCACCGTTGGATCGTTTCAAAATTCGTGTCAAATCTTGATGGACGGTTCAGATAGAGCCACGACCACAAAACGACAAAATAACGTTTTCTCGTGATCTGAACCCCATTCTCGTGATTCACGCCATGATGGACGCTCAGGATCACGCCACGCGTCCCTTCCGAACTGCCTACCACCAGTGTGCATGGCCGAGCTACCGAACAGCTTGGCTAAGCAACCGAGCTACTAGGTCGAACCGAACGTCCTGTCAAAATGCTTATTCGGCCCACAACGCCGAACTGCCGAGCCGAAGGGATGAGGAACCGACCCCCACATATGGAGAAATAACTCACCGACCCTCCTCAGCCGTTGAATCCTGTCAAAAAACGCGTTCGACGTGATGGACAGCTCAGACCTGCCACGTGCACTAAACGACAAGATAGCATTTTTTGGGGATCCACGCTGAGATGGACGCTCAGGATCGTAGTTCGGCAGATTCCGAGCTAAATGCCGAACCGCCGAGCCGAAGGGACGAGGAACCGACCCTCTCATACGGAGAAACTATCTGCCGAGCAATATGGGTCGTCCGATCACCCAGAAAAATGCGCTCGACGCTGATGGAGGGCTCAGATCGCGCCACGCCATAAATCAGTATTAAAAATTAGTTTTTATTTATTTTAATCATTTTATTTGTTTAAAAATTGCGAAAAAAATACTAAAAATTCGGAAAAATTAACTAAAATATCTAGGAAATAATTATAAATTCGGGGGTACACTTTTGAGCCCCTGAACGAACAATTATTACCTAGAACGTGTTGTTAAGACCCCCGAACGACCGGTTAACACTTCGCAAAATTAAACAAATAATCCGAAAAAATAGATAAAAATCACCAAACATCCAGAAAATCTCAAGAACAACTTAGAGTGCAAACAACTTGAAAAATCACCACACTACCTCCTTCAAAGATTCAAAGCCTTCCATTTTGACTCCGATACAACTCTGCCAGCCATTGAAACAGTAAAACTACTCCTCATAGGCTGATCAAACTCAGTCTTCGGGAGTGGGGGGCTCGTGATATGGCTAAAAATGAGGTTAAATCGGAACCGTCCAAATCGGGCACGAATCTTGAAGCCCAGGGGTAAAATGGTAATTTTACTTACAGCCGGGTCTGAGGCGGTTACTGGATCTCCTCTCCAAAGATCCAATAACCCGTGAACGGATCCACCTTAACTGGGTACGGGTCCCAATCCGAAACAAATCCAGATCAGCAGGATAGAATTAGGGTCTATGATTCAGCCAAATCAACGGCCCTGATTCGTATCTATCCTGTCACCGGGAAATCAGGGATCACATTCCGTATCTGGTTACAAGGATTTCATTCCTTAACAGATTCACAGGGATTACATTCCTAATCTGATCTCTAAAGATGCCTATAAATACCCCCCATCCATCTCGGTTATGAGGTAATCAATCTTTTGCCAATTTACGCTCTTTCATAATCATTCTGATTACTGACTTGAGCGTCGGAGGGTGCGTCGCCGGGATCAACCCCGATGTCTCGCACTTTTTGCAGGTGAACGGCGGGAGTCAACGGTCAAACTCCGGCGGAACAGGTAACAGGTTTGCTATTCAAAGTTTTCCAAGAATCCACAAATACTATCTGTTTACTCCCACACCAGATTTAGCAGTAACAGTATGTATAATAAGTAGTAGAAAGATAAGGAAGGATTGGAAGGTGACGTGTAAGGAAAAAGAAGGAAGTGAATGAGAAGGTATTAATTGGTGGACTATAAATGATCCTATGGGAATTGATGGTGTGATAGGCCTATGAGATTTCCTACGGGAATGATGGAATAAATAAATGAATGAAAGAATGGAGTGTGTGTGTGCTAGGTGCCTTGACCGGGTTTGACCATGGGGAAATAATCCCATATCGGTGGTTCAAGGGGAAGAAATGAGAGATATATTAGGAAAAACCAAATGATAAAGACACCTAAGGGTTAACCCACCTTTTGATGGTGCCTGTGGTGGGCGTGGCTAGAGTTTTGTGTCCGTTCTTTCGCGTGTGCGCATGTGTAGCTGCGTGCGCAGCTGAGCCGGGCTCAGGACGTTACAAATGGTATCAGAGCCGACTTTCGATACTGAGTGTGTGCAAGATGTACGCCTGAGAGGGAGTCGGGCTCAGCGAGGACGCTGAATTCTTAAGAGAGGGTGAATGTGAGACCCCGTATTTCTAGAGAGTAGTATGTAGTATGTAGTATATATAATAGTATATATAATAAGTAGTAGAAGGATAAGGAAGGATTGGAAGGTGACGTGTAAGGAAAAAGAAGGAAGAGAATGAGAAGTAATTAATTGGTGGACTATAGATGATCCTATGTGAATTGATGGTATGATGGGCCTATGAGATTTCCTATGGGAATGATGGAATAAATAAATGAATGAAATAATGGAGTGTGTGTTCTAGGTGCCTTGACCGGGTTTGACCATGGGGAAATAATCCCATATCGGTGGTTCAAGGGGAAGAAATGAGAGATATATTAGGAAAAACTAAACGATAAAGGCACCTAAGGGTTAACCCACCTTTTGATGGTGCCTGTGGTGGGCGTGGCTAGAGTTTTGTGTCCGTTCTTTCGCGTGTGCGCACGTGTAGCCGCGTGCGCAGCTGAGCAGGGCTCGGGGTGTTACAACCAGGGTTTCTGCCTCATCGGGATGTCGAATTCTGTATTGCCATACAACCCAAAAGTGTGCCAGTATCCAAGGCACCGTATAGAATGGCACAAGTGGAACAAGATGAGATCAAGAAAAAAATTGAAAAATTGTTACAGAAAGGATTCATCAGACCCAGTGCCTCACCATGGGGAGCACCAGTGCTTTTAGTGAAGAAGAAAGATGGATCAATGAGAATTTGCATCGACTATAGAGAACTGAACAAGGTAACCGTCCAGAACAAGTACCCAATACCAAGAATCGATGATTTATTTGATCGACTACAAGGCGTGGTTGTGTTTTCGAAGATTGACTTACGCTCAGGGTACCATCAAGTTTGGGTCAAAGAGAATGATATTCCAAAGACTACTCTCAGAACAAGGAATGGGCACTATGAATTCTTGGTGATGCCCTTTGGAGTGACGAATACACCGGCCACATTCATGGATATGATAAATCGGGTGTTGAGACCATTTATTGATGCATTCGTAGTGGTGTTTATAGACGACATTCTGGTATACTCCAAAACAGAAGATAAACATGCCAATCACTTAACAGAAGTGTTGGGAAGGCTACAGGAACATAAGTTGTATGCCAAACTATCCAAATGTGAGTTCTGGAAGAAGGAGGTGACATTTTTGGGTCACGTTCTGTCTAAAGAGGGAGTGGCGACGGATCCACAAAAGATTGAGGTAGTGAAAGAATGGTCCCGACCCACGACTGTGAAGGAAATCAGGATTTCTTGGGATTAACGGGATACTATCGACGGTTTATCCAAGGGTATGCACAGATAGCAGTACCATTAACCGGATTGACTAAGAAGAATGTGAGTTTCATTTGTACTAACAAATGTGAGGAATGTTTCTAGGAGTTGAAGGAGAAATTGACAACAGCACCAGTACTGGTACTACCACATGTAGGCAAGGACTACAATATTTACAGTGACGCCTCACTCAGGGGTTTGGGTTGTGTCCTAAAGCAAGAAGGGAGGGTGATAGCTTATAGGTCTAGATAGCTACGACCAAATGAGAAAAATTACCCAACTCATGATCTGGAACTAGCCGCAGTAATTTTGGCTCTGAAGCTATGGAGTCATTATGTGTATGGAGAGAAAGTCAGCATGTACACTGACCACAAGAGCTTGAAGTACATTTACCAACAGAAGGATCTGAATCTAAGACAAAGACGGAGGTTAGAGGTACTTGAATACATTCGCCTTGAAATCAAGTACCACCATGGGAAGGTGAATGTGGTAGCAGACACCCTTAGTCGGAAGAGTAGCTTTTCCAGTTTAATCACAACACAGAAAGAACTGGTGGAAGAGTTGGATCGAGCAGAAATTGAGGTAATAGTGAAAAATCTAGGAGGAATATTTGCGCAATTAAGACTTCAACCTACTTTGAGAGATCAGATCATCGAATGTCAGAAGTTGAACCCAGAAATACAATAGATGAAGACGCAAGTTCTTGCAGGCAAGATACTAGAATTCTATGTGAAGGACGGAGTACTCTGGTTTGGAGAGAGATTGTGTGTACCTGATGGGACAGACTTACAAGAAGCACACACCACTTTACTGTCGATACACCCAGGGAGTATCAAAATTTATAAAGACATCAAACACCATTTCTGGTGGTCGGGCATCAAGAGAGATATAGCAGACTTTATAGCTAAATGTCTCACATGTCAAAGAGTCAAAGTGGAAAACCAGAAGCCCGCAGGATTTCTGCAACCACTGCCTATTTCGGAATGGAAATGGGAAAATATCAGCATGGATTTTATCACAGGATTGTCGTGGAGTTCAAGAGGGAATGACACCATATGGGTGATAGTTGATAGATTGACCATGTCTGCACATTTTCTACTGGTGAAGATTACATGGTCGATGGAAAGATTGGCAGAGTTGTATATTGAGGAGATCATTAGACTACATGGAGTGCCGGTAACTATCATATTGGACCACGATGCGAGGTTCACTTCCAGATTCTAGAAGGGTCTACAGACAGTGTTGGGTACCAGGATTGATCTCAGCATGGCCTTCCATCCCCAAACTCACTGTCAGACGAAAAGAGTAAACAAAACTTTAGAAGACATGCTTCGAATGTGTATATTGGACTTCAGAGGATCGTGAGAAAAATATCTACCTCTAGTAGAGTTTTCTTACAACAACAGTTATCAAGCAAGTATCTAGATGCCACCATACGAGGCCTTGTACGGTAGAAGATGCAGATTGCCGGTATGTTGGTATGAAGTGGGCGAGCAAAAAATGTACGGACCAGAGATAGTCCAACAGACAAGTGAGATGATTGACTTGATCCGTCAGAGAATGGAAACAGCCCAGAGTCGGCAGAAAAGTTATGCGGACAATAAAAGGAGAGACCTAGAATTCGAAGTTGGAGACTTTGTATTACTGAAGGTTTCACCAACTAAAGGAGTAAGCCATTTCGGGAAATGAAGAAAATTGGCACCGAAGTATATCGAGCCATATCAAATTCTGAGAAAAATAAGGCAGACCGCTTACCAATTGCAATTACCCGAGGAATTGGCACAGATTCATGATGTCTTTCATGTATCAATGTTGAACAAAATATATACGAGACTCTACACATCTACTACCAGAAACCCCAGAGGGCCTTCAAGTAAATTTGACTTACAAAGAAACTTCAGTACAAATTGTAGATAGGAAATAGAAGGTTTTGGGGACTAAAATGATTCATATGGTCAAAGTTCTATGGAGGAATCACCAAGTGGAGGAGGCCACTTGGGAGTCTGAGGATAGAATGAAGAAGGATTATCCCGAACTTTTTGTTTAAGGTAGAATGTTCACGTCACAAACTTGTAACCTAGTAAGTTCTGAGGACAGGGGGGAGAGTGTTACACCCCGCAAAATTGAGTTATGACAATTTTGCCCCACACATGTTATATACATGTGTTTTGTACATTATTAATATAAATATTTTACGTTTTTGTATTTCGATCTCTTATAAATTCTTTTCGTTCTTTCAATTCATTTTTTATCTCTTATTTTGAACCCAACCCAAATATTTTCTGATCCATTCCAAATTTTTCTGAGTAGCAAATTTGAGTCTAACTCAAACTTTAACCCTGATTAATCATAATCATACCCCTAATCCTAATTTAATTTCCTAATCCAACAACCAACTCTCATTTACCCAACTATATTTTACGGCCTGCATCAACTCACCTCCCCTACTGCTGTGTACACCTCCCCTACTAATCCTACTCCTAACTACACACACACACACACACACACACACACATGCAGCCTAGCTCCTACTCCTATACAATAAGCCAAAATTCATCTCATTCAATACCCTTACTACCACCTCCCTATATATATGCATACATACGTTATCAACATATGTTATCTCACCACCTCACCCCACCTATATCCCTGTATATTTATATATATATACCACATCTCTCTCACTCTTATATATATTCACATACATGCATACATACACCCCATCACCTCTTCTTCTTCTTCTTTTAATTCTCGAAACCCAACACTCCCATCACCCTCCGCTCACCCCATCAACAACCTGCCACCTTCTTCATCCTCACCTCTACTTGAGCTCCACCTCACTCAACACCCCGACCTCCTCCTCGCTGCCACCACCTTCACTTGAACCCCGAGCATCCATCTTGACCACCACCGAGTCTCCATCGAAACCCATGGCCAAGTCCCCCACTGTCTCCCTCGCTCCTCCCCGTTGTCTCACCACCGAAGCACCACCCGCACGCCATCGCAGTCGGCCAACACCACCACCCCACAACCATCGATCACCTCGCCACTGCCTCTCGCCACCCTGTCTCCATCTCGCCGGCACCTCGCCGCACACCACTCCACCCTTGAAGCCACCCACTGTCGCCACTAATAACCTTCTTCTCTTATCGCTATCGTCACCCACAACTGCACCCCGCTGCTTGCAGCCTCGCCACCCTCACCCGCACTTTAGCACAACCCGCACATTATTTCACTGCCAACCCAAAGCACATCCAAACTCCACCTGTCACGCCCCGCTTCCCAAAAATATGGAATGCAGGCATGTGACATGGCCCAGTGAATGACATGCATTATTAATAGGCTGTTATCGATTCAACTCAACAATATAAAACAGGAAGTAAAACAACCACGCATGCAATAAAAGAAGCAATCACATAAATAACAATACTTGAAATTTAAGCATAAAATAACCAACATGAAATAAATCCAACATCTGGAATCGACAATAACATTATTCGGGTCAAAAGCCCACAAATACAATAATGTTCAATTATTAAAGTTCAAAAACTAAAACAATAATTATTCAACGGCACAGCAACACAAGTCTTTCACCACTGTTGTTCTCCTAGTCCATCAGGCAAGTCTCCCTAATTATCTGTAAGTTGTTCATCTAAAAGAGAGGGAAAATGTGTTCTTAGAGCAAGTCGTGGACAGCAAGTAGAGAAACACAGAAACAATTGACATTTACAGTGTAATAATGAATTCAATAACAATAAAGTCGATGACAATGAACAATGGCAAAATGGTAACAATGCATTGTGCAATAACGATGATCAATAACAATAGCAATAACGATAACAATGTCTAATGATGATGACAATATGCAATGACGATGCGATGAGATCTTAAGTCTATTATTCATTTTAATCCTAACTAATGTAGCACTTCATGCGTCCATCCTTTTACCACATGGTTGCTACATACAATCAAGTTACGTTTAGGCCTAGTGGTGGATTTTATAGGGTGGTGTACTCAGGCATCATTATATCATCTCCTGTAATCAAGTAATGGGTTCTAGAGGTAGCCCCCGTCAACTCCTGACTTGATACTTAGTTCTACGTGGCACTTAGTTCCATTTAACTGGTAAACAAGAAAATCGATAAACACATTCATGAATCATGTAATCATTTAATAGGTTCTAGAGGTGGCCCCCGTCAATTCCTGACGTGGCACTTAGTTCTGCATGACACTTAGTTCCATGTAATGGATTCTAGAGGTGGCCCTCGTAAATTCTAGAGGGGGCCCTCGTCAATTCCTGACATGGTACTTAGTTTTACGTGGCACTTAGTTCTATTTAACTTTAAAAACATGAAAAATACGGGCCCCCTTCTGAGTACACTTACCTATATTGTCCACTACTATGGTCAACCCTTAACCCCGACTTGATTAATATTCTTTATTTAATTAACATACGATCATGCAATTAATAAGGGACACTAGAAAGATGAAAATACAACCCTAAGTTCATGCAATGCACTCTATATAATTAAATACACCAAATTCAACATTATAGATTCAATTATATATTATTAAACATAGAAACTCAATTCTGGACAGCAGTAGGTTGTTGTACCAAAATCAGAATTCCCGTTACTACAGGATAGCAAAGGTTGATCAGTCAGAAGTTCTGAAACTAGACTCCTGCCCGGTTCCAACGCATATAAATAAGATACATAAAAGTTGTGGCATCAAGTGTCAAAACAACAAACTATACAGGATTTGTGTTCAGCCAGAACTTGTAAGATATATTTATACATATGAGACAAGTCTGAAACTTCATTAATTAATTCCAAGAAAATTAGGGAATGTTCTTTAGTGTGTCTAGTATCAACATGTAAAATTTCAAGTTATTATATTACAGGTAGCATGGTTAAACTAATTGTGAATCAGAGTGTTATAACAGTTCTTTGGATCAGGAATTCTACGATACAGCAGCAGTAAAACTGCGATATCTCACAAACCGTAACTTGGAATTCAATTCCGTTAAAAGAGCAGTAAACTAGACATCTGGGGCTACATTTTATATTCAGGAAGTTATTGATTTTGGTGACATTATTTAGGTCGAAACAGCATGGTAATGTTTAGGTCGGCGATAATTTCAGGATGTCAACATATTCTTTTTGAATAAAATGATTAAAATGTTAAGAACGATGAGTTGGGGGTTAACAATCATAAATCACAACAGGCTATACGTATGTGAACATGGTATTAAGATGTATAATGTCCAAAATCTTACTAATCACAAATAACTCACTAACATTAATCATATAAGCCATCAATATTGGTATGCAATCTACAATTGTTGAGATGTCATGACATGAAATACAATAATAATTCATATTCCTATATTCAATAACTAACTATATGTATGCATGTAAGATCTCTATACATTGAAAACAAGGATGACACGAAGTCAAAACTACTACTTAGATTCGCTCGTGTAAATCCATAGTATCTCAACGATAGATAACAATAAGCAATATACGATAATCAATTTGGATCTACTTGCGGGATTCAATAAACATTCTCGAATATGATACAATAAATATTAGAGTAGAAATGACTTGCCTTTAGATGATGATTAGATCCGATATATTGAGAATAACGAGATTAGGATCCCGGGCCCGTGCAAATCAGTAAACACGGCCACAAGATCCAACAGCACAGCAGATCCGAACAGCAAAACACCAAACGACAAAACACATGACAGCAAACCCCACCAGCAGATCCCCCCTCACTCACACAATAGCAACACCCAAGTCAGATCCCCTACACCCGGAACTGAAAACAGCCAAAACACTCACTGGTTCTCCTTCTCCTTCCTCACTTCGACAGAGAAAGAGAGCGCGCGCAGGAAACTTCGGTGACGTCTGGCAGCAGTGCGGTCGTGAAGCGACGGCAGCGGCAGCGGCGACCACGGCATGAGCGGCGATGGCGAACGACGGTGGCGCTGTGGTCGGGAAGCGACGCAACGACCAGGCTTCGACGGTGACTCTGTTTCTCGACGAAAACAGAGGAGCGAACAACGGCGGTGTTCAGGCTTGGACGATGACGACGACGACGAGGGGTTCTCTGGTGGTTACGAGGGTTCACGGAGAGGGAAAGATGAGGCGGATAGGAAGAACGGTGATGGGTTGATGGCAATGGTGAAGATGATGGTAATGGGTGCGGTGGAGTTGGGTTCGAGAGGAATTGAAGACGACGGGGAGAGGTAAAGGCGGTGATGATGATGGTGGTCGGAGGACGGGAGAGCGAAGTCTAAGGGCTCAGCGGATGGGCGACGAGGCGTTGGGGGGGAAAGATGAACAGTGAAGGAGGGTTATGCAGGGGTTTTAGGGTTCAACAGGAGAGAGGGTGAGGGTAGCACAGGATCGGGCTAGGGTTAGGGGTAATAGCGGCTGCTCTTTGGGGTATTAAGTTAGGGTTATTAAAATAGTAATGGGGAGAGATTATAGGGCTGAATATTAGGGATTCAATTTTCAATTCGGGGGGGGGGGGGGGGGGGGGGGGGGTTTAGGGGGTTATAGGGTGTGGTGATGATTAGGAGAGATTTTTGGGGATTTGACTATTAGGGGGGGTATGGAGTAGTTTTGGGTTAGTGGGTTTGGGTACAAGATCTAATAGGAGGTGGGTTAGTGGGTTTGGGTACAAGATCAAATAGAAGAACAATTCTCAACCCCACAAGATAAAAGACAATTTTATGAAATTACATTTTTGATTAGAAAAGAGGGAGTAAGATTCAAATAATCAAACTAAAATCAAGGACAAATCATGAATAATATTAGAGTTGATATTATTCGATACAATAATGAAAAAAAATGAAATGTTCTAGAATTACAAGAGAGATTACAATGGGGATAAATGATAAAAGGGGAAAAATGAAAACGAGAGTTACAATCCTACCCACCTTACAATAAAATTTCGTCCTCAAAATTTATTCAAGTGGCAATAGGATAACCCCAAAGAACAGAAAAGATTCACACAAAAAGGTGGGGAAATTTCTTCTGGATCTCATCCTCAAGCTCCCAAGTCGACTCACCCGGCGAGTGAGGATTCCACAACCTGAACTAACCTAATGACCTTGTTCTTCAACCCGTCGGTCCAAGATCGAAACCGGACGAATCTTACAGGACAAATCTGGCCGAACAGACAACTCCAAGTAGTCGATGACATGACTATCATCCCTAACATACTTCCTGAGTTGGGAGACATGAAAGACATCATGCACTCCAGATAAAGCCGATGGCAATGCGAGTCTATAAGCCACCCTACCTACTCGCTCCACAACATCAAACGGCCCAATGAATCTAGGGCTTAGCTTGCCCCCGCCTCCAAACCGGATAACTCCCTTCCATGGTGACACTTTGAGGAACACATGATCACCCACTTCAAACTCTAATGGTCTCCTGTGAATATCTGCCCATTTCCTCTGTCTGTCTGAGTTGCCTGTAGGTGCTTCCTAATCTGGACCACTGCATCAACAGTATTCATGATCAGCTCCCAACAGCTTCCTCTCACCAATGTCATCCCAGCACACTGGCGATCTACACTTCCGACCATACAAGGCTTCAAATGGAGATGCTTTAAGACTTGCTTGGAAGCTGTTGTTGTACGAGAACTTCACCAAGTGTAGATGATCCTCCCAAGATCCTCCAAACTGCAAAACACAGGACCTCAACATCTCTTCCAATGTCTGAATGGTCCTCTTCGATTGCCCATCTGTCTGCGAATGGATGCAGTATTGTAGTTCAACTTGCTCCCAAGACTGCCTTGAAGACTCTCCCAGAACTGCGATCGGAATCTAGTGTCTCTGTCTGATACAATACTGACAGGGACCCCATGCAATCGGACAATATCCTGCATGTACTTCTCCGCAAGGCTCTCTGTAGACTGGCCCACCCTGAAGGAGATAAAGTGGGCACTTTTCATCAAGCGATCGACAATTATCCAGATGGCATTGTGACCATTGGGACTTCTTGGCAAAGCGGTCACAAAGTCCATGGTAATGTTCTCCCATTTCCACTCCGGAATAGGGAGAGGTTGAAGAAGCCCCGCAGTCCTCTGATGTTCTGCCTTCACTTGCTGGCAGACCAAACACTGTGAAACATATCTCGCCACGGCTCTCTTCATACCATGCCACCAAAAGTGCAATTTCAGACCCTGATACATCTTTGTACCCTCGGGATGGATAGAATACGGCGAACGGTGAGCCTCTTTGAGCAACTTCTGCCTGACTTCCCCCTTCTGAACACATAGACAGGTCCCAAAGCGGAGAGATCCATCCTCATGAATAACCATGTCAGTCCTCGAACCTGCTTCAACTTCAGCCCGAAACTCTTGCAACTGCTCATCACCTGACTGTGATTCTTTAATCTGTTCCACCAAAGATGATTGCAGCTGAAGCATCATACAGCTCTGCTCGGTACCAGGCAAAATCACTTCCAACTCCAATCTTCTCATTTCTTCAAAAAGCTCCTTCTGCTCAGTAAGAACCCTGGCAGCCGGTCTTCTGCTCAGAGCATCGGGTACTAAGTTGATCTTACCAGGATGGTACTGCAAATTAATATCGAAGTCTACCATCAATTCCAGCCATCGTCTCTGCCTCATATTCAGCTCCTTTAAGTAAACACGTACTTGAGAATCTTGTGGTCAGTGAAAATATCCACTTGGTCTCCAAGTACGTAGTTCCTCCAAAGCTTCAGAGCAAAAATCACAGCAGCAAGCTCCAAGTCGTGTGTAAGATAATTCTTCTTATGCAGCCTCAGCTGTCTAGAAGCATCAGCGACAACCTTGCCTCGTTGCATCAGAACAGCCCCCAAACCTCTGCTTGAGACATCACAGTGAATCACGAAACCTCCTAATCCATCTGGTATCGTCAACACAGATGCCTATGTCAACCGATATTTTAGCCCAATGAAGGCTTCATTACATGATTCATCCCATACGAATCTCTGCTCTTTCCCAATCAACTTGGTCAATGGCCCAGCAATCTTCGAGAAATCCCGAACAAACTTCCTGTAGTAACATGCTAGCCCAAGGAAACTATGAACTTCAGATACAGATTTCGGCGTCGGCCAATCCTTAACAGTAGAGATCTTAGATGGATCGAAAAAAACTCCATCACCTGAGATGATATGCCCCAGGAAGGCAACCCGTTCCAACCAAAAGTTGCACTTGCTAAGTTTCCCATACAGTTGATGCTCCCTAATGTCTGCAAGACGACCCACAAGTGCTTAGCATGCTCATCATGACTCCGAGAATAGACGAGGATATCGTCGATGAACATCACAACAAGCTTGTCCAGGAAGGGAGAGAAGACCCGATTCATCAAGCTCATGAATACGGCTGGAGCATTTGTAACTCTGAAAGGCATCACCAAGAACTCATAGTGACCATATCGAGTGCAGAAAGCTGTCTTCTGTACATCTTCAGCTTTCACCTTGACCTGATGGTACCCAGAACGAAGATCTAGCTTTGAGAACACAGAAGCACCTCCCAATTGGTTGAAAAAGTCATCAATTCTCGGCAACAGATATCGGTTCTTCACTGTGACATTGTTCAGCTCACGGTAGTTGATGCACAACCTGCGAGTACCATCCTTCTTGTTGATGAACAGCACAGGAGCTCCCCAAGGCGAGACACTCAGCCTAATAAAACCCTTATTCAGCATCTCCTGAATATGCTCCTTCAACTCTGCCAACTCAATTGGCACCATCAGGTATGGGCTCTTAGAAATAGGAGTTGTACCCGGTTGAACATCAATCCCGAACACAACTTCTCGGTCTGACGGCAGCCCTGGCAAATCAACCGGAAACACATCAAGAAACTCTCGCACAATCAAAGGTGCGACAACACCATCAGCATCCACTTACTGCATTACTCTAGTTTCAAGACTTGCCGACTTCTCAACACAGCACAGCAGCGTTTCACCAGCGTGGAATTCAAATTCCTGATGGTCTGGTATTTGGAACACCACCTTCTTCTTACGACAGTCAATCATAGCATGAGTAATACCGAGCCAGTCCATTGCCAGATCACATCAAAACCCAAATTGTTGATGACAATAAGGTCAGCCACAAAATCAACTCCTCCAATAACCAAAGGGCTCTGCTCACAGACCTGAGAGCACACAATAGTACCACCACCTGTAGTGATGTTCCAAGCTACTGACATCTCACTACAGACCAAATCGTGCAAGCCGACGAAGCGGGAGGAAACAAAAGAATGAGTTGCCCCGGAATCAAAGAGGACATGGGTGGGAAAGGAGTGAACAAGAATAATGCCTAGCGAAAATTCAAAGATGAGAACATAATATGCAGAAGGCAGAATGCAAGAATAGGCATGGATGAAATAATAACTTGGTAGAGCAACAGATTAAAATAACAAGATAGCAAGAAAATCAAAATAAACACAACTAAAGATATACCTGCAACAACTCCCAAAGCGGTCTCAACGTCCTCCGTAGTCAAGTTGTAGGCCTGACCACGACCTCTAGAAGGACCTCCCAAATGAGCGGCTCTCCTCTGACTGAAAACCTGCCTCTAAGGTGGGAGTGGTGGTCCGCCCTGACCACGACCAAGTGCTCCCTGCGGAGGGGAACCTCCAACTGGTGCAAGGGCCGTGGACCTTGGGCAATCACGAACCATGTGGTCGCTACTACCACACAGGAGGCACTGGCGGTTGACTATCCTGCAGTTTTCGTGCGAGTGCCCAGCCTTGTGACAGTGTGCACAGATCGGGTTCATCCTCTGAGTAGCAGGTGGATACGGCAGTACCCTGGCAAGAAAGATCTGAACTGGCCTCCTGATGGGCCCTCTAGACGGCCTGGCAGAAACAGGATGCGGAGCGGACCGCTGAATGGCGCGTTTCTGCCTACTAGTCTGCTCCTGGCTTCTAGAAGCCTCCAAGATGATAGCATAGGATCGGAGTCGCAAGGCAGCCAGACAATCTGGGATCTCAATGTCCAAGCCCAACAGGAAATGGGGGCCCTTATCTTCATCATTCGCCACTATGGAAGTGGCAAAGCAACTCAGTCGGATGAATTCTGCAGCATACTCATCTACGGTCCGACTCCCCTGGTTCAAGATAGTGTCTTAGTTAAACATTGATATATCATGAAATAACAATGAAAATTGCATAATAAACATTATCTGACGAACCTAAGTAAGCACGACAAATTGCCGCTCCGTTTCATTTCTGGTGACATCGGGAAAGAACTTCGTGAGAAAGCTCTCTCTGAAGATGGCCTAGGCAATGGGGCGCCCTAGCCGTTCCATCTCAGCTCGCCACCAGATGTGAGCGACGTCAATAAGCTGGATGCTCATGACATCCATGCGATCAACATCGGCTATCCTTGCTGCGATCGATAGCTGCTTAGTCCTGATGAGCCATTGCTCGGCTTCCAACGGACCTTCAGTACCCAAGAATTTGTCTGGGTGTAGCCTCATGAAGTCCACTACATTACCAGGTCTCGGTGGCAGCACCCCAGGCACAGGTGCAATAGGCTCTCGGTTGGCAGCTCCCAAAGCCCTCATCAAATCACTATGCTCCCGTTGCATCTACATCATCTGTTGCATCAGTAGCTCATTCTGCTCATGCTGCATTTGCATCACTTGAGCAATGGTAGGCTCTTCTAGCTGATTGTCCCCAGCTCGGGAAGAAGAAGCACCTCTCCTAAGCATTTGCGTTATCTGTGCAATAGTGGGCTCATCGGACTGATCATCTCCAGCACGGGAAGGTGAAGCATCTTTTCTAGCCATGGTCTGAAATAAGAATCAAATAGTTAGCATCCAGATTTTAAGTTGGTTATCAATTATCCATGTGATTCACGGGTTGTGCATATTGTTGAGTCAAACCGGTTAAACCCAAACTAATCAGGGTCCAACCCCAAACTAGTTAGAGTCTAACCTAGCTCTGATACCACTAAAAACCTTGTCATGCCTCAGTTCCCAAAAATACATAATGCAGGCACGTGACATGGTCCAGCGAATGACTTGCATCATTCAGGCTATCATCGATTCAACCCAATAATATAAAACAGGAAGTAAAACAACCACGCATGCAATAAAAGAAGTAATCACATAAATAACAATACTTGAAATTTAAGCATAAAATAACCAACATGAAATAAATCCAACATTTGGAATCGACAATAACATTATTCGGGTCAAAAGCCCATAAATACAACAATGTTCAATTATTAAAGTTCAAAAAAAAAAAAATTCAACGGTGCAGCAACACAAGTCTTTCACCATTGTTGTTCTTCTAGTCCATCGGACAAATCTCCCTGATTACCTGTAAGCTGTTCATATAAAAGAGGGGAAATATGTGACCTTAGAGCAAGTCATGGACAACAAGTAGAGAAACAGAGAAACAATTGACATTTACGGTGTAACAATGAATTCAATAACAATAGAGTCGATGACAATGAACAATGGCAAACTGGTAACAATGCAATGTGCAATAACAATGATCAATAACAATAGCAATAACGATAACAATGTCCAATGATGATGACAATATGCAATGACGATGCGGTGAGATCTTAAGTCTATTATTCATTTTAATCCTAACTAATGTAGCACTTCATGCGTCCATCCTTTTACTACATGGTTGCAACATACAATCAAGTTACATTTAGGCCTAGTGGTAGTTGTTATAGAGCGGTGTACTCAGACCTCATTATATCATGTCCTGTAATCAGGTATTAGGTTTTAGAGGTGGCCCCCGTCAACCCCTGACGTGGCACTTAGTTCTACGAAGCACTTAGTTCCATTTAACTGGTAAATAGGAAAACCGATAAACACATTCATAATCATGTAATCATTTAATGGGTTCTAGAAGTGGCTCCCGTAGGTTCTAGAGGTGGCCCCCGTCAATTCCTAACGTAGCACTTAGTTCCATGTAAAGGATTCTAGAGGTGGCCCCGTAAATTAGAGGTGGCCTTCATCAATTCCTAACACGGCTCTTAGTTTTACGTGACACTTAGTTTCATTTAACTTTTAAAATATGGGAAACATGGACCCCCTTCTGAGTACACTTACCTATATTGTCCACTACTATGGTCAACCCTTAACTCCGGCTTGATTAACATTCTTTATTTAATTAACATACGATAATGCGATTAATAAGGGACACTAGAAAGATGACAACACAACTCTAAGATCATGCAATGTACTCTATACAGTTAAATACACCAAATTCACCATTATAGATTCAATTATATATTATTAAACATAGAAACCCAATTCTAGACAGAGTAGGTTGTTGTACCAAAATCAGAATTTCTGTTGGTACAAAATAGCAAAAGTATCCGTCAGAAGGTCTAGAAACTAGACTCCTGCCTGGTTCCAACACATATAAATAAGATACATAAAAGTTGTGGCATCAGGAGTCAAAATAGCAAACTACACGGGATTTATGTTCAGCCAGAACTTGTAAGATTATGTTTATACATATGAGACAGGTCTGAAACTTCATTAATTAATTTCAGGAAAATTAGAAAATATTCTCTATTGTGTCTAGTATCAGCATGCAAAATTTTAAGTTATTATCTTACAGGTAGCATGGTTAAATTAATTGTGAATCAGAGTGTTACAGTAGTTTTTAGAATCTGGAATTCTACAACACAGCAGCAGTAAAACTGCGATATTTCACAAACCGTAACTCGGAATTCAATTTCGTCAAAAGGGTAGTAAACTAGACATCTAGAAATACATTTCATATTCAGGAAGTTATTGATTTTGGTGACATTATCTAGGTAGAAACAGCATGGTAATGTTCAGGTCGGCGATAATTTTCAGGATGTCAACGTATTCTTTTTGAATAAAATGATTAAAATGTTAAGAACGATGAGTTGGGGGTTAAAAACCATAAATCACAGCAGGCTATACCTATGTTAACATGGTATTAAGATGTATAATGTCCATAATCTTACTAATCACAAACAACTAACACACTAACATCAATTATATAAACCGTCAATACTAGTATGCAATCTACAATTGTTGTGAGATGTCATGACATGAAATACAATAATAATTCATATTCCTATATTCAATAACTAACTATATGTATGCATGTAAGATATCTATACATTGGAGACAAGGATGGCAAGAAGTCAAGACTACTACTTGGATTTGTTCGTGTAAATTTGTAGTATCCCAACGATAGATAACAATAAGCAATATACGATAATCAATATGGATCTACTTGCAAGATTCAATAAACATTCTCGAATATGATATAATAATTATTCGAGTATAAATGACTTGCCTTTAGATGATGATTAGATCTGATATATTGAGAATAACGGGATTAGGATCCCGGACGAAAATCCAAAACACATGCAAGCCCGTTCAAATCTGCAAACACGGCAACAAGATTCAACAGCACAGTGGATCCGAACAGCAAAACACCAAACGGAAAAAAAAAAGACAACAAACCCCACTAGCAGACCCCCCTCACACAATAGCAACACCTAAGTCGGATCCCCTACACCCGGAACAGCAAACAGGCAAAACACCCACTGGTTCTCCTTCTCCTTCCTCACTTCGATAGAGAGAGAGAGAGCACGTGGGAAACTTCGGCGATGTCTGGCGGCGGTGCGGTCGTGAAGCGACGGCAGCGATGACCATGGCACGGGCGGCGACGGTGGCGCTACGGTCGGGAAGCGACGCAACGACCAGGCTTCGATGGCGACTCTGTTTCTCGATGAAAATAGAGGAGCGAACAACAGGGGTGTTCGGGCTTGAACGACGACGACGATGACGATGAGGGGTTCTCCGATGGTTGCGAGGGTTCACGGAGAGGGAAAGACGAGGTGGATAGGAGGAGCGGCGATGGGTTAATGGCAATGGCGAAGACGATGGTAATGGGTGTGGTGGAGTTGGGTTCGAGCGGAGTTGAAGACGACGGGGAAAGGTAAAGGCGGTGACGATGATTGCGGTCAGAGGACGGGAGAGCGAAGGCTAAGGGCTCGGCGAATGGGCGACAAGGCATTGGGGGGAGAAAATGAACAGTGAATGAGGGTTGTGCAAGGGTTTTAGGGTTCAACAGGAGAGAGGGCGAGGGTAGCACAGGATCGGGCTAAGGTTAGGGGTAATAGCGGCTGCTCTTCGGGGTATTAAGTTAGGGTTATTAAAATAGTAATGGGAAGAGATTATAGGGCTGAATATTGGGGATTCAATTTTCAATTTGGGGGGGGGGGGGAAGGGGGGGTTACAGGATGTGGTGATGATTAGGAGAGATTTTTAGGGATTTGACTGTTAGGGGGGATATGGAGTGGGTTTGGGTTAATGGGTTTGGGTACAAGATCCAATAGGAGGTGGGTTATAGGGTTTGGGCACAATATGGGTCAAATAGAAGAACAATTCTCAACCCTACAAGATAAAAGACAATTTTATGAAATTAAATTCTAGATTAGAAAAGAGGGAGTAAGATTCAAATAATCAAACTGAAATCATGGACAAATCATGAATAATATTAGAGTTGATATTATTCAATACAATAATGAAACAAAATAAAATGTTCTAGAATTACAAAAGAGATTACAATGGGGATAAATGACAAAATGGGAAAAATAAAAACGAGAGTTACACCCCTTCTCCATTGCTCCACGGTACCCAACCCGAAGCTCCACTTCCTATACTCGTCGCCGTCCTCCTCTCCACTGTCTCCATCTCACTCCCACCCCAAGTTTCCCCTACCCGAACAACACCAGCCACACCTTCCATTTGCTGCCTCCCTCGTCCCGAGCTCTTCTTCTTCACCACCATCGAGCTCCAGCTTCACCCACTACAAAAGATACTGCTTTTACCGGTGATTATTCCCCGGCATTTTACTAGTAGCGCCGGGGTAGGGAGCGAGTATGAATTGGGCGCCAGATGGGATGGTCATACACCGGCGGTCGATTTAAAATGCCGGCGTATGTTAGTATTCACCGGCGTTTTACTTAAAAATGCCGGTGAAGTTTATTATTCACCGGCGTTTTTATTATAAACGCCGGCGAATATACGGACACATTCTCCGGCGTGTCTAATTAAAACGCCGGTGAATAACTGGGATAAAACCCGCGAACCCTAATCTTTCGCTCGCCATTTTCCCAAAACCCCCCAAAAAAAAAGGAAGGAGCGCTTCGTTTCCCTCCTTCCTCGCTCTACTTCCCGCGCGTTTGCCTCCGCCACTTCGTCCTCTTCGACGGCCTTCGACCTTTCGAAATCGTCCCTTCTTCCCTTCGTCCTTTTCGATTTCCCTCTTCCCTTTCTCTATTTGGAGGTGAATCGGCGGTCGCCCCGCTCTCTCTCTCTCTCCTACGCCCCCGCCCTCGTCGCCCCGCTCCCTCTCTCTCTCTTCGGTATGATCTTTTGATTTCCCTTGTTTTTCAAAAAAAGCAGCTTTTTTCAGTTTATTCATCTTGATTTCCTTAACATGAATGGTTTAGTTGAGATGAAGAATTAATAGAAAAATATATACTTAGATAATGGAAATTTTCATCTTCTTTTACTGTTAATGAAGCTGATTTCATGCATCTGATTGTCTTCATGGCATGTTTGTTTTTTTACCCAAAATGGGTTCACTGTGAACTGAGGATGCTCTAGGTACGTATGCCAATATCCTCCGGCCGGATATGCACAACAATTGGATTTTAGATTTAGTTGGGCACAGTGAATTAGTAGAGCAACATATAAGCTCACATAATGGGAAATTTTCATTTTCAGATACTGTTAAAGTAACCTGATTGCAATCTTTGGCATGGTTTTTTAACACAAAATGGGTTCACTTCCAAACTAAGTATGCTGCTAGCATACCCATTTTCTTTCACTGTTAATGAAGCTGATTTCATGCATCTGATTGTCTTCTTGGCATGCATGTTTTTTTACCCAAAATGGGTTCACTGTGAACTGAGGATGCTATAGGTACGTATGCCAAAATCCTCCGGCCGGATATGCACAACAATTGGATTTTAGATTTAGTTGGGCTAAAGAAGTAGTAGAGCAACATATAAGCTCAGATAATGGGAAATTTTCATTTTCAGATACTGTTAAAGTAACCTGATTGCAATCTTTGGCATGGTTTTTTAACACAAAATGGGTTCACTTCCAAACTAAGTATGCTGCATAGCATCCCCATTTTCTTTCACTGTTAATGAAGCTGATTTCATGCATCTGATTGTCTTCTTGGCATGCATGTTTTTTTACCCAAAATGGGTTCACTGTGAACTGAGTATGCTATAGGTACGTATGCCAAAATCCTCCGGCCGGATATGCACAACAATTGGATTTTAGATTTAGTTGGGCTAAAGAAGTAGTAGAGCAACATATAAGCTCAGATAATGGAAATTTTCATTCTCAGAAACTGTTAGAGAAGCTGATTGCCATCTTAGGCATGATTTTTTAACAAAATGGGTTCACTTCCAAACTAAGTATGCTGCTAGCATCCTCATTTTCTTTTACTATTAGTGAAGCTTATTTTCATGCATCTGATTGTCATCTTGGCATGTTTTTTTTGACCAAAATGGGTTCGCTGTGAACTGAGGATGCTATAGGTACGTATGCCAAAATCCTCCGGATACGCACAAAAATTGGGTTTTAGATTTAGTTGGGCTGAAGAAGTAGTAGAGCAACATATAAGCTCAGATAATGGAAAATTTATCATTTTCAAATACTGTTAAAGTAACCTGATTGTCAATCTTTGGCATGGTTTTTTATACCAAAATGGGTTAACTTCCAATCTAAGTATGCTGCTAGCATCCCCATTTTCGTTTTTTGTTGTTAGTGAAGCTTATTTTCATGCAACTGATTGTCATCTTGGCATGTTTTTTTTACCAAAATGGGTTCACTGTGAACTGAGGATGGAATAGGTACGTATGCCAAAATTCTCCGGCCGGATATGCACAACAATTGGATTTTAGATTTAGTTGGACTGAAGAAGTAGTAGAGCAACATATAAGCTCGGATAATGGGAAATTTTTCATTTTCAGATACTGTTCAAGTAACCTGATTGCAATCCTTGGCATGGTTTTTTAACAAAATGGGTTCACTTCCAAACTAAGTATGCTGCATAGCATCCCCAGTTTCTTTCACTGTTAATGAATTGACGCTTATCCCATGCATCTGATTGTCATTTTGGCATGTTTTTTTTACCAAAATGGGTTCACTGTGAACTGAGGATGCTATAGCTCTATGCCAAAATCCTCCGGCTATGTACAACAATTGGTTCACTCTGAAAAATATATGCTTACATACTGGACATTTTCATTTTTCTTTTACTGTTTCTTTTGTTTAGTATTATTATTATTATTATTATTATTATTATTATTATTATTATTATGAGATAAGAGATTATTAGTAGTCATGAACAGAATAGTTCATGAGTCATCAGATCTTCTTGTTACCGTAGTTACAGCACGACGCGCTCATTATTCGGCCGATTCCTCTTCATCAGCAAAATACCTTTTACCATCATCATCTCCTTGAACGGAAAGCCAAATACAGGGGAGACTATAGTCGATTTTTTTTTATGCTCGAACACAGGGTGTGCGATAAAATACCACTAAGGTGGTTGTGATCATTTCCACAAAAGGTCGTTTAGGGTTTGGTGAATATAGTAGATTGTGTTAAGATGTAGTTTTTTTTTGTACATTTTTTGGAGCCACAATTTCTTTATTTTACAGTTAAAGATTATATCGTTTATTTATTTGCAGCTAGGGATGGTTTTCAAATAGGTGAAATTTAATATACAAAATGCCTTTTACTGTTATTACTATTTAATATATCAAATTTTAATTTCAGACTGTGTGCTATTGATATAATGGATAGAAGTTGGATTAGTAAACCACGATTATCCAAGGAGTACCGTGATGGTATTAAAGATTTTATTATCTTTGCCAAACGACATTCCCGTGATCCCAACCTAATCCTTTGTCCATGGTTCTGCTGTACAAATTGTATGCTGAGGACATGTGACGTAGTACATACACACTTGGCTGTCAACGGTTTTCTTCAAGGGTACACAAGGTGGTTTTGTCATGGAGAGGATCATACGGCAGCTCCTGTTCGTCCGGTTGTATTAGAAAATGAAGCTGAGCCCTTAGTGAACGAAGACTTAAGCGTTCCCGATGAGATGCATGCTTTGTTACAAGATGCCATGGGGATTCATAATGTTCCTTTTCACACCAATAACCCAACAACCGAAGTTCACAATGAGTCAACGGAAACAAACCAGATTGGTGGTGGGGTGGACGAGGAAATGTCTGGCCCCACCCCTGAAAATAATAAGCAGCAAGAATCCTTCGCTAAGTTACTTGAAGATGCTAGTACTCCGTTGTACCGCGACTGCACCAAATTTTCTAAGTTCTCATTCATTGTCAGACTATTTCAGATTAAATATTTAAACGGGTGGTCTGCTAAGTCCTTCACTATGCTACTTGAATTGTTGAATGAAGCATTTCCTGAAATCTGTATTCCAAACTCAGCCTATAAAATCAAAAAATTCCTAAGTTTTCTCGATCTAGGATATGAGAAGATAGCAGCATGTCCAAATGACTGTATGCTTTTCACGAGTGGTAAGGAAAGTCTGGAGAATTGCGAAGTGTGTGGTTCTTCGAAATAGAAAGAAAGACCAAATCAAGACGAGGGAGCCAGTGGATCTACTAAGTGAAGTAGGAAAAAGAAGCCTGCCAAAACATTGCGTTACTTTCCTCTGATTCCTAGGCTACAAAGGCTGTTTATGTCTACGAAAACTTCTTCTGATATGAAATGGCATGCTGAAGGTCGCACTAATGATGAGATTCTTAGACATCCTGCTGATTCTCAATCTTGGAAAAAATTTGATGAAAGATATCCTGATTTTACGGAAGATCCTCGAAATGTGAGACTTGGACTAGCTAGTGATGGTTTCAACCCTTTCAGGCAAATGAGTAGTACATACAGCATATGGCCGGTTGTGTTGATACCATACAATTTGCCGCCTTGGAAATGCATGAAGCAGTCCTCATTTATTTTCTCCATGATAGTTCCTGGACCGAAAGGTCCTGGAAATCATATAGATGTGTACCTACAACCGTTAATAGATGAACTTCAGAAGTTGTGGGTGGGTGTTCCAACCTATGATGCTGTGGCTAAAGAAACATTTTCTCTTCGTGCCGTGTTGTCTTGGACAATCAATGATTTTCCAGCATATGCAAATTTATCTGGATATAGTACTAAAGGACGTTATGCATGTCCATGTTGTGCTGACCAAACTAGTTCAAGGTGGTTGTACAATGGCAGAAAGTTTTGCTATATGGGTCATAGGAGATGGTTGCCTGACACACATATATTTCGGGCAGGCACCGACGAGTGGGAACATGCTCCTGGGTCTTCTTCTGGTTCAGATATTTTGAGGCGGGTAGATGGTCATCAATTCAAATATGGAAAAGAACCAGAAGTCAGGACAAAGGGCAAGAAAAGGGCAAGGCCGGAGCAAGGTGAGGAGACCGATCTATATGGCGAAGATGAGGATCAAAACTTGACGAGTTTAGGTGCATGGAAGAAGAAGAGTATTTTCTTCAAGTTGCCGTATTGGGAATTCAACTTACTGCGACATAATTTAGATGTGATGCATATCGGAAAAAATATTGGTGAGAATTGTATAGGAACAGTTATGGAAGATGATCGGAAGACAAAGGACAATCTCAAGAGCCGACTTGATTTGAAGTCAATGGGCATCCGACATGAGTTGCACCCAGAAGAATTGCCGAACGGGAAAGTACTCCTACCTCCTGCAATCTATTCAATGTCAAAATCGGAGTTGGAGTTGTTTTGCAAAGTACTACTTGAACTTAAAGTCCCCGATGGCTATTCTTCTAACATGGCAAGATGTGTCAACTTTAAAGAGAAGAGGCTTCAGGGTCTAAAGTCACACGACTACCACATCCTAATGCAGGATCTCCTTCCTGTGGCCCTAAGGTCTTCAATGTGTGAGCAAGTCACTACTGTCCTGAAAGATCTTTGTAGCATATATAAAGGTATTTGCTCAAGAATGCTTCGTGTTGAAGATCTGGACCAATTGGAGCAGCAGGCGGTATTGACACTTAGTAAAATGGAGATGATATTTCCTCCATCGTTCTTCACTATTATGATTCACTTGATAATCCACCTTGCTGGTGAAGCCAGAATCGGCGGTCCTGTTCACTATCGGTGGATGTACCCCATTGAGAGGTAAAATAATTCATTCATCTTACGAAATTGAATTTTCAAAAGCTCATTTCTTTTAATCCCCTAATCCGCTCTAGTTTATTAATTGTACATGTTCAGGTACCTATACCGGCTAAAGGGTTATGTGAAAAATAGAGCATATCCTGAAGGGACAATAGCCCAGGGATATCTATCAGAGGAGTGCTCACATTTTTTTTCCAGGTATTTGCCTGGTGTGGAGACATCTTCCAGTAGACCACGTAGAAATCCAGACATTTCCAATCTTGATGGTGCTCAATATCTTTTTGATACCGCTGGCACTACTGTTGGTAAAGTTGATGCATTTGAGCTCGATAGCTTAGCGTGGGAACAGGCACATCGATATGTGCTAGACCATCATGCATCAGTGGAACCATTTCGAAAGTAAGTTGCTTTTGAATTTAAATCGAATACAGTGAAAACCGCGGAGTTTGATATTTTTGATACTTTTGTTATTCCTAATTTCAATTGCTTGTTTTTTAGCGAATTTGTCAGGAACATCAAACGAAGGGCTAGACCAAGAAGACTACCACCACGTGAACAAAACAAGCTGATGAATGAAAAATTTCATAAGTGGTTTGAATCTCATGTAGGTGAATTACAGTTATGCAAGTTAATCTTTATTATATCTACATTTTCTATGGTGTTGATACGATTTGCGCAAAATTAATAGGTACATTCTTTGGGTCCTGAAGGTGCGTCATCTGAAATACAAGTACTTGCCAAAGGTCCCTATCAGATGGTCAAAAGATACGGAGGATACATATTCAATGGTTTTAGATTTCGTACTAAGGATCGTGAATGTAATTTGAAGTCTCAAAATAGTGGAATGGTAGTGACGTCTAAGACTAGAAGTTATGCTTCCAAATCGGACACGAGGCCTGTAGATGGTGATCTCGACTACTATGGAGTGCTCACGGATATCATTGAGTTGAATTATTTTGGCCATTTCCGTATTGTCTTATTTTGTGGGGATTGGGCTGAGTTTGATAGGAATTTTGCTAACAACAAGGACAAGCTTGGCTTCACAGTTGTAAACTTCTCAAAATTGATTCACATCGGTACACACATTAGCCATGAGCCATTTGTGTTTCCATCCCAAGTGCAACAAGTGTTCTACATTGAAGATCCAACCCTGCCAAAATCGTATGTGGCTATCCCTATGCAACCAAGAGATGTATTCCAACTGGGCGATACTTCAGACGATGAAGACGGTGAAGACATGAACAGTTACATTGCTTCTGAGTTTCCTGTGTTTGATGTAAACACAACCGATGTTGGAATTTGCGGGACTTGGCTCCGCAAGGATGGAGAAGAGGGCGATGTACTGGAAGATGTCGTATTGTAGTTTATATGATTTTCAATTGGGTTTATTATATGTCTGTAATTTTATGTCTTAAATCTTGTTGTAATATTATGTCTGTAATTTCGAATATGTTCATTGTGAATTTAATACACTGGTTTAATTATCTTTCTATTTTCTACTGCTTGGTATTATTTACATTAAACTATGCTTAGTGTCATTTGAACCAAACTATCGTTGTAATTTAATCTGTTACAAATCTCATTTTTTTAATTTTTTTACAATTATGTTGGTTTGTTAATCCTACTAAAGTACAAATTTTATGATAGTTATTATAAACATGTTATTAATTAAATTTGCATATCTAAGGAAGTTATCGAATCCTTGACAGGTACAACATGCCGAGGCGTGGAAAGAGGGTAAATATAAATGATGGCAACGAGAGCCATGGGGATGAGCAGCCACTAAATAATAGTGGCAGTCAAACATATTAGAGTGAGGGTAGCACGCCGCCCACTGTCAAAAAACATCGGTAAGTCTTAAAATTGGTATTTTTAAAGAGATTATGGTCTTGAATGCATGAAAGACACGTACTAGTGTTTGTGAGTCTGCATTGTGGCTGTCGTCTATAAGCATTTCGTCTATGTTTCTTAAGTGGGCTGTGATTAGAAAGAAAGGGCTGGAATGGAGATCTGGAAACCCAAATAGAGACATCTCGTTTATTATAATCTATACTTATTGTTGGACCAACCCCCTCTTGCTGTTGTTGCTGATGTCTCTTTGTGTGCGTGTGTTGAAGAGAATGAAGGGATGAGAGAGAGATGAGGAAAATGCCGCTATGTTAGCCTGGTGTATCCTCATTCTCTACCATCCCTCTTTCTGGCTCCATATATGGCTTCTATATTAAATTGGTTTCCTTCCACGATGACAGTCCGTAATACTACACTTGATATGAGCCCATGTTCATAGCTGAACCCTATTGCATACTCACAAACAACTAATACTTGTCGGCCTTGCATCGTATGCCCAACCCCACTTTGGCACATAACATGGTATAGATGACATTGTATGACCTGCAAACAAGGATTGTTCAGCCATGTTGTTGTACTGATTTGGAGGATTTTGGTATGCTAGCAGCATACGTAGTTTGGAAGTGAACCCATTTTGGCTAAAAAATCATGCCAAAGATAGCAATCAGATGCATGAAATCAGCTTCTTTAACAGTATCTGAAAATGAAAATTTCCATAATCTGAGCATATATGTTTCTTTAACAGTGACTGTGAACAATTGTTCTTAATTGGGCTGTGATTAGAAAGATACGAGTTGGAGTGGAGATCTGGAAACCCATATAGAGACATCTTGTTCATAATAATTTATTATTATTGTTGTTCTTGTCGCTCTTGCTGTTGTTGCTGATGTCTCTATGTGTTCGTGTGCTGAAGGGAAAGAAGGGATGAGAGAGAGATGAGGAAAATGCCGCTATGTTAGCCTGGTGTATCCTCATTCTCTACCATTCCTCTTTCTGGCTTCTATATTTGGTTTCCTTCCACGATGACAATTCCAGTTAAAACTACACTTGCTATGAGCCCTATTCGTATTTTTCTTCCATGAAGAATTGATCTATGACTACAATCTCCATTCAAAACCCAATTGTTCTATATTTGGTTCCCTCTTGCTGTTGTTGCTGTTGTTGAAGTGAACCCATTTTGTTTTATTGTTAGTGAAGCTTATTTTCATGCATCTGATTGTCATCTTGGCATGTTTTTTTGTATACCAAAAATGGGTTCACTGTGAACTGAGGATGGTATATAGGTACGTATGCCAAAATCCTCCGGCCGGATATGCACAACAATTGGGTTTTGCGATATAGTTGGGCTAAAGAAGTAGTAGAGCAACATATAAGCTCAGATAATGGAAAATTTTTCATTTTCAGATACTGTTAATGTAACCTGATTGCAATCTTTGGCATGGTTTTTTTAACACAAAATGGGTTCACTTCCAAACTAAGTATGCTGCATAGCATCCCCAGTTTCTTTCACTGTTAGTGAAGCTTATTTCACAAACCTGATGGTCTTCTTAAGCTATTTTATGGTCCCATTTTCACTTAACTGTTAGTGAAGATGATTTCATGCACCTGATTGTCTTCTTGGCATGTTTGTTTTTATACCAAAAATGGGTTCACTGTGAACTGAGGATGGTATATAGGTACGTATGCCAAAATCCTCCGGCCGGATATGCACATCAGTTGGATTTTAGATTTAGTTGGGCTAAAAAAGTAGTAGAGCAACATATAAGCTCAGATAATGGAAAATTTTTTATTTTCAGATACTGTTAATGTAACCTGATTGCAATCTTTGGCATGGTTTTTTTAACACAAAATGGGTTCACTTCCAAACTAAGTATGCTGCATAGCATCCCCAGTTTCTTTCACTGTTAGTGAAGCTTATTTCACAAACTTGATGGTCTTCTTAAGCTATTTTTTTGTCCCATTTTCACTTAACTGTTAGTGAAGCTGATTTCATGCATCTGATTGTCTTCTTGGCATGTTTGTTTTTATACCAAAAATGGGTTCACTGTGAACTGAGGATGGTATATAGGTACGTATGCCAAAATCCTCCGGCCGGATATGCACAACAATTGGGTTTTGCGATATAGTTGGGCTAAAAAAGTAGTAGAGCAACATATAAGCTCAGATAATGGAAAATTTTTCATTTTCAGATACTGTTAATGTAACCTGATTGCAATCTTTGGCATGGTTTTTTTAACACAAAATGGGTTCACTTCCAAACTAAGTATGCTGCATAGCATCCCCAGTTTCTTTCACTGTTAGTGAAGCTTATTTCACAAACCTGATGGTCTTCTTAAGCTATTTTTTGGTCCCATTTTCACTTAACTGTTAGTGAAGCTGATTTCATGCACCTGATTGTCTTCTTGACATGTTTTTTTTATACCAAAAATGGGTTCAGTGTGAACTGAGGATGGTATATAGGTACGTATGCCAAAATCCTCCAGCCGGATATGCACAACAATTGGGTTTTACGATATAGTTGGGCTAAAAAAGTAGTAGAGCAACATATAAGCTCAGATAATGAAAAATTTTTCATTTTCAGATACTGTTAATGTAACCTGATTGCAATCTTTGGCATGGTTTTTTTAACACAAAATGGGTTCACTTCCAAACTAAGTATGCTGCATAGCATCCCCAGTTTCTTCTTTTGTTGTTAGTGAAGCTTATTTTCATGCATCTGATTGTGATCTTGGCAAGTTTTTTTGACCAAAACGGGTTCACTGTGAACTGAGGATGCTATAGGTACGTATGCCAAAATCCTCCGGATACGCACAACAATTGGGTTTTAGATTTAGTTGGGCACAGTGAATTAGTAGTGCAACATATAAGCTCAGATAATGAAAATTTTCATTTTCAGATACTGTTAATGAAGCTGATTGCCATCTTTGGCATGATTTTTTAACAAAAAATGGGTTCACTTCCAAACTAAGTATGCTGCTAGCATCCTCATTTTCTTTCACTGTTAATGAAGCTTATTTCATTAAGATCCAGGATGGCAAATTTTGACTGGGATATGATTGGATTGTTTAGTGGATGTTGTCTATGTTCTTAATTGGGCTGTGATTAGAAAGAGTGGGCTCGAGTGGAGATCTGGAAACCCATATAGAGACATCTTGTTCATAATAATTTATTATTATTGTTGTTCTTGTCGCTCTTGCTGTTGTTGCTGATGTCTCTTTGTGTTCGTGTGCTGAAGGGAAACAAGGGATGAGAGAGAGATGAGGAAAATGCCGCTATGTTAGCCTGATGTATCCAAAGTCTCTACCTTTCTTCTTTCTGTTTCCATTTCTGGATTCTATATATATTTGGTTTCCTTCCACGATGACAGTTCCCTAAAAATACACTTGATATGAGCCCTATCTTATTTTTCTTATTTTTCTTATATTTGGTTTCCGTCCACGATGACAGTTTCATGGATTGTCTGAACAATCCATGAAGGACATGCTTAGATACTGAATTTTCATTTGTTTTACTGTTTTAGATAGTGGATATTCCCAATCAGAGGAGAATATAAAGGTTTCAAGTTAGATACTGAATTTTCATTTGTTTTGTTATTTTAGATATATTTAAAAATAAAATTAAGTACTAGATTTTTAGCATTGCAATGTAATTATTTTACCTCTGTATATATCATTAACAATTCCATTTGCAGTTGGCACTTTGATCTTATAATTTAAGATACAGGTAGTTCTTTTTGCAAGTTCAAAAAATATGTATATTCTGTATTGTGGTCTACTGTTCAATTAAACTATTGTTTTTTTTTCACAGAGCGGTCGTCAAGATGAAGGAAATTCTGATGATCAGAGCTGAAGCTACTCGAGGGGTATGAATCTGCGGTCCTCCTTGCTGTTCTTATGTCCTCCTTGCTGTATGGTTGTTGTTCTTATGTCCTCCTCCTTGCTGTTGTTATGTCAGACTGGTTTTTTTTATGAGAGTTATGTCAGACTTTTAATTTGGGATATTTTGGATATTTGTCAGACTGGTTTGTTTGGATATTTGGGATGTTAGTCTCTATATTAATTTGTTAATTATGACACTGTTAATTAATCAATGAATTTGGACGTTGATATGACACGTGTGAAACTTGATTATCTTTAATTATTCATATGTTTGGTTGTGGTTTGCGCAGTAATATGCAACGAAATTGATTGAATCAGTTGTGAGAATTAGTTTACAGGTTTTGTAAATGAAACTGTGAATTGAAATCGAACGGAAAAGCGGAGTATCGAAAATAAACGGGCATAGCCAGAACGGCGTTTTAAAAAATGCCGGTCTATCTAATCTAATTGTTGGATTATGTGATACACCGGCATTCCAACGCACGCCGGTGAATGTTGTCAGCTGTAACGGCACAGACGTACACAGGCGTTTTATAAACGCCGACGTATATAACTACACCGGCGTTTTTTGGTCGCACCGGAGTTCGTAATAGGGAAAACTAGGCACTCATAAACGCACATACACCGGCGCTCCTTGACCGCCGGTATACTTTTGTTCTACACCGGCATTTTCATACACGCCGGTGAATGAATAAATACCGGCGGTTTACGACCGCCGGTGAATGTATATAGGTGCATAAGAACGGCACTCAGAGACCGACATACACCGGCGTTTTATGACCGCCGGTGTAGTTCTAACATTTACCGGCGTCCACCAAAACCGCCGGCGTAGACCCCTTCGTTTCAGCGACGCCCGCTTCGGCGGCATTTGGACCGGCGCTATTGTAAACGCCGGTGAAAATTTCACCGGCGTAAAAAAACGCCGGTAAAGACGTCAAAAAGCGCCGGGAAAGCTACTTTCTTTTGTAGTGACCCCTTCTCCACCGAGCCCCACCATCACCATGCCTCCACCTTCCAAACTCCTCACCTGTAGCTTCCCTCCGCTCCACTTGCTGCCTCTTCTCCACCACCGCAATCCACCGCAAACTGCCATTGAACTCCACACCCCTACTCGCTAGCTCTTTATATATATATATATATATATATATATATATATATATATAGTGCTGCCATCGTCATCGTGCATGCTGTTGTTGTGACGACCCGATTTTTTTATTTTAACTTCACCAGCTTACTCAAATCTTCAATTCTATTCAATAACATTAATAGATATTTTAATAAAAATTTTGGCAGAGTCTCCCTTAAAATTTTAGCCTTATTCACACAATTCCTTACGAAATTTTGCAAATGTGCAAATATATCACATCACAGGAAATAATATCTCAACCTCCCCAGGCTAAGTCATCATACACAAGACACATATCATATATAAATGCTCTGGGGGGTATAGTCACCATCCAATATCAAAATATTAAATAAAACCAGAATTCGGCTAAGTAACTGAGTGAGAAATTATATCTAACTCTGGTCACCAACTGCTAATAGTACAACCCATAACGAGAAACTGAGGTCTAGTGGGGTTCACCCTCAGGGTGAGGCTCCATTGACCCCCCAAACAAAACAAGGGTCAGAAGGTGTGAGTATAATCTACTAATGAAAATAATTTATAATAGAACAAAACATACATATGTTTCAATGCTGCTAAAGAAGTTATCAAAATCACTATATAAAACCAGTTACAAGTATATCATGACATGTAAACAAGAACCATCTATAAGAAAAGAAAGCATGAAAATAAATTAAGCATATACCCAAAATCTCATTAACCATAATATACGTCTTATCACCATTAACTATCTCCTGACTTAGGTATGTGCCTCGACAGTTAGTTCCTCCCATTTCCACTGAAATAGAGGCGGTAGTTCCTTGACACAACCCACGTCCTATGATATCGTAGCTTTCGTTTCATACTATTAAATCATATTTACACTTTGTAAGTACTAACCATTTCCAATATATACAGATATATAATTCCCATCAATCTATATTTCATATCACTTTATTATATCGCTGCCATTAAGGTCTTACGCATCATGCTGCCTATATCTCACATATATAGGTCTTACACATCTAATTATTATTTTATCGCTGCCACTTGGGTCTTACGCATCTCTGAATTGCAATCATCATAACATAACAATATAAATGACCATCTCAATATCATAATGATTACACCTTATTCATTAATCAGTATTACATGTTTTCATCTGTCTCTCTAGATTAGGTACATGTCTCGGCAGTTAGTTCTCCTCATTTCCACTAAAATGGAGGCAGAAGTTCCTCGACACAATCCAAGGCAGATCATACTCATATTATATTTTGTTTTTACTTTAATATTCATTCTTATCTCATACTATGTTAATTTCCATTCTCATATCACATCAATATTCATTCACATCTCATGATACAGCTTACTTTACTTTTTATTCTCATCCTTCTAATACAACTTACTTTGCCTTTTATTTTAAAGTTATCATATCACTTACTTTAATTCTCATTCTCATTTTATAATACACTTTACTTTACTTTTCGTTCTCAACTCTTCATACAACTTACTTTACTTCTCATTCTCATCTTATAATATAACTTATTTTACTCTTCATTCTCATCTCATAGTATACTTGCTTTAATTTCTCATTCTCATTTCATAATACAATTTACTTTATTTTTCATTCTTATATTACACTTTTTTTACTTTTCTTTCACATTATCATAACACACTTTCTCTAGTTTCGTTTTCATACACATAACACATTTTCTTTACTTTCCTTCTCATCACATAACACATTTTTCTTACATTTCATTCTCATAGTACACGTTCTTTACTCTATTTTTAACAAGATACATCCTACTTTACTTTTTCTACTCATCCGCATAATACAATTTACTTTAATATTCATTCTCATTACATATTACGACTTGCTTTAATGTTCACCCCAAGTCGATAACTTGGGTAATATACAATTTACTCTACTTTTTATTTCTTTTCTTTTCTTCATACTTAACTCTTCTCGCTAATATAATGTTATAAGTATAACCATATAATTCCAACAACATAAACGTATATCACTCCATTAATTTCATATAAATATACACGCCTTTTATATCACAAAAATGAATGCACAACTCTATCCATATACAGTAATTAGATAACTCCAACCATATGGTTATATAACTATATTTGTACCTCATATTTATAAGCATAACTTTAACCATTTAAGTATTGCATATATATATATAATAAAACACAAAGAAAGCTATCAAGTGGCTCACATTCAATCCTCCAAAGTCAAAAGGCCAAGATCTAACCTCACAAAACACATCCCCCCCACCTCCCCCCCCCCCCCCCCCCCCCAAAAAAAAAAAAAAATTCAAATCCCAAAACCAAAATTTTCCCCCCAAAACTAAAAAAACTCATTAGTTTAATACTATCTGTCTTCTCTCTTCACTTTTTCATATTTCTCCCTACCTCTCTCTCCCATTCTTTCTTTATTTACTTAGAAATTTAGATTTTAAGATTTCAGGTATGTAAATTTTCAGAATTTTTATATATTTTTTTATTGCACATATTATATTGAAAATAGCAAATATCTCTTTAACAGTTAAATTTCATCATTTTTTACACTTGAATTTCTAAGAAGTTAGATTTTACACCTCCATTTATAATTATTTTTCAACATATACTAATGGAAACATGGAATTTTATTTACAACTAATTATTGTCATACTATTCAAACTTGAGCTACATAATTGTTGATTTACTGTTTACATGGCTTTTCGTGTTTTGTATTGTTCCGAAGACATGTCATAGGCACGTGCCCACGAGCAAATCTAGTATATATATATATATATATATATATATATATATATATATATATATAGGGGTCGGTTCGGGTGAGAACCTAAGGGCCTCTCCCTACCACTCATCAAATCATTTTGTATGGCTGAGATTATGCAACTACAAAAAATGGTAATAGATCCTAATGTATAGACTTTTTTTGGTGTGTGACGGTTAAGGTAAATTTTTCAAATTGGAGAGAGAAATATTTGGTTCCCGAAAAATATGGGAGAAGATTTTGTATCCCATTAATAGCAAATGCAGAATCATTCACCATTTTTTTCCCCTTAACCCTAATAATTACACAACAAAAAAGAGTCTAGGGTTTTTTTTCCTCACGAATTCGTTCCTTCATCAACGAAAATTACTAAACTCTCGCGACAAGACCTAGGAGATTGTAGTTTAGGCGATTTCAATTTGGATAGAGATGCCACCGAAAAAGAACACGAAGAGCCTCATTTGCGACGGCGCCGGGGCCGGTGAGTTTTATTTTTTTTAAAAAATTGTTCCGCTGTCGCCTTTTATTATTTTATTTTCTTGTAATTTGTTCTACTTAATTGAATCCCCGAACAATTTGTTGTTTTAATTATAAATTTCTGAATGTTGTTTGTGATAATTTTTCCTGTCAAATGATTTTTGAAATGCTTTAAAAGTTTGGCTTTATTGTTGGCGAATTAGAGGGTTATATAGGGCCTAAAAAAATAATAATTATTATTTTTTTAGTGAATTGCTATTTAATTATACTGTTGTTAATGTTTATGTGTATTGATCTTGGTATTCAGTATTTGAAAATTTTCATTCCATTAATTTTTTTGTTTGCTAAAAAAAGTTGCTATTTAATTGTACTCTAATTGCTATTTATATCTGTGGATCTTGCTATTTAGTGTTTGATATTTTCAATTCCAGTAATTTTGGAATTGCTAGAAAATAGTTGCTATTTAGTATACTGTAGTTGTTGTTTATATAATATGTAGTTGCTGTTTATGTATTATGTTATTGATGGTTTTTGCATTCAACAATTGCTATTGAAATGTAAACTTGTTGCTGTTTTAGTTTAATTAGTTGTTGTTTATGTGTTGATGATAATATTCCAGCTAATTAGAAATTTATTGATGTTATATAATGATGTAAATATTGTAAATGTTGATATTTATTAGATTGTAGTTGCTGTGTACATAATGGGTAGTTGCTAATTATGTTTTATTGTATTTATGGTTGTTTCAATAAATAGTTGCTAGTGAATGGTACTGTTGTTGCTGTTTTAAAATAAGAAGTTGCTATCTATATGTGTTAACTTGTTGTAATTGATGTCTTTGTGTTATTTCTTTCGAAGGTGAAAGTGTTTCGAAAACAAGTTCAAGTTGCGCACGTAGTGTTAGAAAGAAAGCAAATATTGAAAGTTGTCAGAAGAATGTAAACGACGACTTTGTCGAAGTAGATGCTGGAAATAAAAGGGGTAATGGGAAGACGGCTGAGAACGTCGCCGATGACCCAGTTGTACTTAGTAGGACATGCTCCCGTATTCTGGTGAATGCTATTAAAGACATGAAGGATGCACAACGACGTGCTGTTATTGAGATGGGATTTGGTAACATCCTGCATTTGAAAACGACGAAGGTGCCAGCTTCTTTAGCGTATTGGGTTCTTGATCACTTTGATCCTAGGAGCTGCGAATTGAAGATGAATAATGGACGGTCACTTCATGTGGAATCCGATGACGCTGTACTAATTTTCGGACTGCCGAGAGGTAAGCGCCAGTTAGATAGAAAGCGGAAAAGGAAAGTATGTCCGAAGGTTATGGAGTGGAAACAGCAGATTGGGGAAGATAAAGTATTAATCAATACTCTGAAGGACAAAATGCTTGGCGAGGTTGATGGTGGCATATGGTTCAAGCGTCATTTCATGGTTTTATTAGGAGCTTGTCTATTTGAAAATCCGGGTAATGAATCCCCAAATATTGAGCAACTTGGAATGTATGTCGACGCTAAGGGAATACGATTGGGGTGATTACATGGTGAGATGCCTCATAGAATGGAAGCTGAAATGGGAGGAGAAAAAAACAAAAAACTTCATCGGCCCGACATTGTTCATTGTGGTGGGTTTTCGTACTTCATAAATATATATTTTGTGTACTGTAATTAGCAATATGAATAGCTATAAGTTGTAACTAATAAAATATTGGGTTAATTGATTTTTCAGCTCTTTACCTCGATCGAGTCGTGTTTTTGATATTATTTTTAATTGTATTATTTTTTCATATCTTTTGTAGGCTCTTTACCTCGATCGTGTCGTGTTCTTGAGAAGAACCGTCCCAAGATGTTTTCCGTTAATAAAGGTTTGGATGTTTAGTGAGATGTTCAAGCGGGAGAAGGATGAAAAGAAACACGGAGGTTTCGGGACAGGACATCTTTGCGACCGATTCGAATGGTCGGGTGAGGAATTTGAAGAAGATAAGGATGCTGAAGTTCTTGAAAAAGGATCTGAGAAGCGTACGGGAATGTCAACCGATGGTGAAAGTAGTGAAGCCGGAGGCGCTGTTCGCTTATTTGCGGATAAATTCCTTACCAAGGCGAAAATAATGGCTGATACAATGGTTGATCTAATGTCAATGGTCCGCGATGCGCCGGCAGAGATCATGGCTGATCCGAATGTCAAGAATATGGTTGATAAGGCTCAAGTACTATTGGGTTGTACAGCCAATGTAGCAGTAGAAAATGAAAATTTGGCAGATAAGCAAGCTGGTAGCACACAGAACATGTACGATTCCTTCTGGGCCCAGGATGATATATTCGATCAGTTAAAGGTGCTTGAGGAAGCAGCTGTTAAGCGTTTTGCGTTTAATAAAGAAGTGGCCGCTAAAACAGAACGGCCAGACATGAGTGTATTGGGATGTAATGATCCAAGTTTCAGCCTTGGATTAATACAACTGAAAGGTGACGATGATACGGGAGCTGAGCAGGTTCAAGATCCCTTGTTGCAGGTTGATAAATAATGAATTATATATTTTTCCGTTTTAACTTTTCCTATACGAAAAGTTATTTTAATTGAAAGACTTGTGTATTTTGTAGGCACACAATAAGAGCACTGAGAAGGAGGAAGGAAAAAATGCACAGGTCATACCTTACAAATGTTATCTTTTTTGCTACGTTTAATGTATAACTTGCTAATTAATTGCTATGCAGTTGCTATTTTGTTTTGATTTTCTATCCAGTTGCTATGCAATTGCTAATTAATTGCTATGCAGTTGCTATTTTGTTTTGAGTTTCTATGCAGTTGATATGCAGTTGCTATTTACTTGAAATATTGAGTTTCTAAATAATTGCTATGCAGTTGCTATTTTGTTTTGATTTTCTATCCAGTTGCTATGCAATTGCTAATTAATTGCTATGCAGTTGCTATTTTGTTTTGAGTTTCTATGCAGTTGATATGCAGTTGCTAATTAATTGATATGCAGTTGCTATTTACTTGAAAATTTGAGTTTCTAAATAATTGCTATGCAGTTGCTATGCAGTTGCTAATTAATTGCTATGCAGTTGCTATTTTGTTTTGAGTTTCTATGCAGTTGCTAATTAATTGCTATGCAGTTGCTATTTACTTGAAATATTGAGTTTCTAATTTGATATTATTCAGTTGCATTCTAATTCTTAAGCAATTGCTCATTACATTAAAATGTCATAGATTAAAGTAATGATAATGTATGTTTGTCAATATTAAAAATATTCTTACTGTGGAATAAAATTTAATTTTTTTATTATGAAAATAAAAAAACATATAATGAATGTTTTTCATTAGTATACAAAAGAACCATAATGTTTTTTCCTTTTTTTGTGTTTAGGAAATGGTGGACGGGAAAACAAATGATTATCAACAAAATGTTGAATGGGCGCAAATTCCTGTTAGAAAACGTCAAAATCCTGTTAGAAAACGTCGATTTCCTAGTCAGGTATTGGTATTGCAGTTGCTATTTATAATCATTACAGTTGCTGTATAATCATGCTGCATTTGCTTATGGGAGTAGTATTTATGTTTGAAGGTTGTTCGAGATGCGGATCTAGGAAATAAAAAGCGTTAGATAAACCTGAGAAGTGGCAAGGTATTGGGATTGTTGTTTTTAAGATTAACTTCAATTGTTGTGCTATTTTTTGAATGATGTTAACTAGAATATTTGTTACCAAAAACACTTTATAGGAAACCGAGACGCATATTCCGACTGATGGAGGGGAATACTTGATTGAGAAAAGTCCAGAAGAGGGTGAAAATATAAAGAAGAACAAAGACAGCCTGGGCGTGGAGATTAATAAGGTGAAGAAGAATTCTGATATTTTAAAAGCCAAAAACCCTGTTGAGACTGCACACCACATGGTACGCCGGAAACAAACAGAAAAGAAGAAGACTGAAAAATTAATTTCCCCATACGTCCGTAGGGAAGTGGCGTTGACTGACGATGGACTGATGCTGAAAAGAAGATTGGGTTCTGGGTGATGCACAATGCTGATGCTGATATGTAAGTTTTTCTTTAACATATGCAATATTTTGCAAGTTATTATGAAATTCTGAGGATTTTTATAGCTGAATTATTATTTATTGATGTAGGATGGAGATCTTATTTTACACCGGACAGTTTCAGCTCAGGAGGGAACAAATGATTTCACTTTTGCCATCTGTTTATGTGGAAGCATCAGTTATTGATATTTGGAGTATGATACTCAATCACAAGGAGATGTCTCGGTCGAAAGGTTCACCATGTAGATTCTTCGCATCTACATACCTAACTGTGAGTCTGACTGAAATTATTTATTTATTTATTTATTTTTTATTTCTTTTTTTTTTTTGCATTCTTTTGTTTGATTAACCACTATTTCGGCCTAACATAATTTACGGTTAGGCATTCACTGCTGTGAACCCTATTAAATAACGGACTATGAATAGACGAGGAGAGAAGTTCTTCGAGCGACTCGATGAGGAAATCGTTGATACGAAGTGGATGAAATTGGGCAGCATTGACATCGTAAGTTTGATGGTTATTAATTTTTTTAATGTTGGGCATATCTTAAAATTTGTGACGTAAAAGAATTTGTTGCTATTTAGTTAATTTGAAATTGCTATTTAGTTATTTAGAAATTCCTATTCAGTTAGTTACACTTTAGTTAGTGTGAAGTTTCTATTTAGTAATTTAGAGATTGCTATTTAGATACTTAAAAATTGCTATCCTCATGTATATAATATTATTGTTGACTTGACGACTATGCCTATTTCGTTTTGCATATGCAGTTTTTGTTTCCAATAATACATGCAAGTCATTTTTACATGATGGTATATGACTTGAAGAATATGTGCATTGATCTTATTGATAACTCATCGGCGATGGATACTGGTTCGTTGAAGACAAAATATGGCGATGTTTCCGGATCACTGGTACGAACATTATGATAATTGCAAACCTAAATTTATAACGTTGTGAGTGCAGCCTACATTTAGTTAATATTGTTTTAAACATTCTTGTAGAACCAATTGTTTAATCTATTTTTGGAGTCAAAAGGAAAAATTAAGGAGTCCATAGAACTGCGCAATGTAAATATCCGGAGGCTGAGTATGCCTTGGAGGGACGACACGAACAAGGAGGATTGTGGAGTGTTTCTGATGCGCCACATGGAGACATATCATGGCGGGGGAGAAAAAAATTGGAATAGTGGCTTAAAGAAGAATAATAAGAGACAACTTAATGTATTGAGGGTAAAGTACTGTGCTGCCATCTTGAAATCTGATGTTAATACCTTAAAGGATCAAGTTGATGCAGCATCGACCCTCTACTATCAGCAGCAATGCGTGGATGGGCCAATAGATTTGGGGCCCATTCTGCTTAATTACAGGCCGCTAACTAACTTGACCAAAGACTAAAGTGGTCTGAGTGTCGTTAGATTATAGTAGTCAGACGTATGATTCTTTTGTATACTAATGAATGATATTGAAATTGCAAAACAGTATGATTCTTTTGTATACTAATGAATGATGTTGTTTTTGATCGATATAGACTCATTTTGAACATAATTAAGAAATCTTAGCCCTTGAAACTCAATTTTACACGTTGTGATTGGTTTATTTATTTTCATGATCATTATGACTGCAAATTTTATTCCACAATAAAAATATTTTTGATATTTACAAACCTACATCATCATTACTTTAATTTTAAATAGCAACTGTAATAACTATAAATAGCAACTGTAAAAACTATAAATAGCAACTGTAATAACTATAAATAGCAGCTGAAATAATTATACAGCAATACCTGACCACTTAAACAGCAACTGTAATAAATATAAATAGCAACTGTAATAAACAGTAACTGTAAGGAACGAAATGGTGAATGATTCTGCAGTTGCTATTAATTTGGGAATAAATATTTTCAACTCAAAATAGCAACTGCATAGAAACTCAAAACAAAATAGCAACTGCATAGCAACTGCATAGCAATTAATTAGAAACTCAATATTTCAAGTAAATAGCAACTGCATAGTAATTAATTAGCAACTGTATAACAACTACATAGAAACTTATGTTGTTTCTGCATAGCAACAACATAGAAATTAATTTGGGACTAAATATTTTCAACTCAAAATAGCAACTGCATAGAAACTCAAAACAAAATAGCAACTGCATAGCAATTAATTAGCAACTGCATAGCAACTGCATAGCAATTAATTAGAAACTCAATATTTCAAGTAAATAGCAACTGCATAGTAATTAATTAGCAACTGTATAGCAACTACATAGAAACTTATGTTGTTTCTGCATAGCAACAACATAGAAATTAATTTGGGACTAAATATTTTCAACTCAAAATAGCAACTGCATAGAAACTCAAAACAAAATAGCAACTGCATAGCAATTAATTAGCAACTGCATAGCAACTGCATAGCAATTAATTAGAAACTCAATATTTCAAGTAAATAGCAACTGCATAGCAATTAATTAGCAACTATATAGAAACTTATGTTGTTTATTTCGAACTCAAAGTAACTATATAATTAACATTACAAATTTGATATTAAAATAGCAAATCCATAGAAACAAAATAGCAATTGTAAGTTATTAAAATAGCAAATAATTAACAGTAAACTATGAACATAGATTGAGTTCAAAATAGCAATTCCATAAAATCATTCGACTCCGATGTCTTCTTCAACGAGAACTGTTCGGCCAGGACAATTTCTAGCATCATGTCTAACATTTTTCGTGCATATGCTGCACGTACGCAACGGTTTCTTATTGCGCTCAATCGTAGCTTCTTGACGAGAAACAAGCCTACTACCACTTCCTTTGGTGCTGACCTTGGTGGGTGGATGCATCGAGACTTGTTCAGGAGCAGGAGCTCCGAAATGCGTTTTGAACATCCTATTCTTGGTAGACGGACCAGCTTGTGGGTCTTCGGTGGAATTAAGCAGGGCCATTTGTTCTTTGATGCAGCGGTGGAAAATCGACATCTTCGCGATGTTACCATCAAGAAGACCAATACACGAGTAAAAATCTGAAATTAAATTATTCATGATAGACTTTTGCTCATCGATGATTGCGCAGTCGTTAAGGACATTGTCGTCAAGTTGGTGTATTGGCTTCGATTCAGCTGTTTTAGTCCATCGGCCGAGAACATACTTATCAGGTATAGCTTCAAGTTTTTGTTCTTTGAACACCCAGAAAATATGCCGACATAGTAAGCCCATCATCGTAAACTTCTTGCAGGTGCATGTCACATCCTCAGCAGTGTTGTTGTGTGTGACAGTTGCTATATCGCTACTGCCACTACTTATTTCATATGTGGAACTTAATGAGCCTTTTGTGATACTGACAATGCTACAGTGATAACATGCAGAGACGATCTCCTTTTGCATTTCTTTGAAAATTGTTGACGTGTATACCTTGCTAGCATGCCTCTCGATCAACAACTGGGTGATGAAAATGGAGACAGATAAAATGTTCTTGTTGTTCAACTTGTCGTATTCATTTCGCTGTTTCTCTAAAGCCCCTTCAAAAAACATGAAAAACTCAATCAAGTTTTATCAAGGGTTGAAGTGTATTTTGAAGAAATTGTTTTCGCTCTCAGACATTGACGTAGTTCGTAGCAAGCCGCTCATAGGGCAGTCCCTAAAATATGCTGGGATCCAAAACCGACGTATCTGAAACAATGACTTCAACCAATTGTCGTCTTGAACTCCGTACTCGGTCATTAATGTAACCCACTTATCTTCAAATTCTGGTGGCTCAATGAGGCTTGTCCAAACAATCGACCTCAAAATCGATTTGAAAATGTCTTCATCTTTCACTTTATTTGGTAGCCTCAAATGCAACTTCTGCATGATGTGCCACATGCACAGGCGTCGCCTGACACCAGGAAATACGCGTTCAAGTGCAATCTTCAATGCAGGGTCTTGGTCTGTAATAATCATTGAGGGGCAATGACCCATGCAATCTTTAAATTTCTCAAGCACCCAAGTGTAAGAATCGACATCTTCCTTAGTGAGCAACGCAGCAGCAAAAGTTATACATCCGCCGTGGTTGTCTTTTCCCGTGAACGGAGTGAAGATCATGTTATACCTATGGATATATAAAAATTAGCATAAACTTGATTGTGGACATATTTATTAAAAAAAAAATCTAAAAGTATCCTGTTTTGTTTGACAGAATGAAAAGTAAATTTAATATTATTGATATGACAATCGATTTTTATTGTTGCTAAATATGAAATATTTATTGCTACGTACAATGCAGTTACTTGCTATTCAAAAAACATTCAGTTGCTATTCATAAAACATCTTCAAAAAACATTAAGTTGCTATATATGTTCCTGCTAAATATGCACTAGTTGTATCTACTAATAATATATTCAGTTGCTATATAGTAAATTCACATCATGTAGTACATAAATTTGCGAAATGAGAAACAAGCAATATTAAAATTGTTTCCAACTAATATATGTAATATTTGTGGCTACTTAAAATCAGAAAACAAAAGCATGCTCGTACCTATTAGTTGAATAAGTAGCATCAAAGCTCAGAACATCACCAAAAACGGCATAATTTCTGCGGCATATTGAGTCAGCCCAAAAGACACGTGTCAGCTGGTCTTTCTCATTGACATCGTACTCCAAAACAAAGGCTGGACTTATTTCTTTTTTCTTGAAAAGCCTGTCCAAAGCCATTTGAGCATCAACACCAAGCGCATATGCCTTAAGGTCGCGCGAGAAATTTTTGAACTCAACACTTGTGCATCCGATATTGGAGTAAGAACCAACAACCTCTTTGAACAACCTGTAAGACTTCATCGGACCTATATTTGCTCTAGCACAATTAAGAATGAAATTCTGATGACCAGGGTTTAATGTTTTATTCGCGTCGAGGAATTGTCTGTGAACCAATGGAACTAAGGGGTGCAAATGATGCTCGACGAATTTAGAGACAATGTAGTTCGAATTTGTTTCGTGTTTTAAAAGCATAAGAGCCTTGCAGTCTAGCCGTTTCGACACCCGACGCCTCTTGATTTTTGGCTTATCGACCGGATCATTCTCCTTTACAATATTCTCCTCGACAATATCATTATCGAGATGGTTGTTTGAAACATCAGACTTAACGGTATTCTTATTTCCCTGCCTATTACAGTAAAGCCACTTGTGTGTAATTAAACCACGTTTTCTCTTGTCGCCACCCCGCCGAACATCAAAACCACAAGCTACGGCGTATTCTGTATAAAACTTTATCCCGTCATTCATATCAGCAAATTGCTTGCCGACAAAAGGCTTCAAGTCACTGTCGCAATGAGGTATATGGCGTTCAGTTAATCCGGGCGATATCGACAAGGTACAACCGTGGACTGGAATAATTTTATTTCCAACTACAAAATCAATATAAACGTTGTTATGACATTTATATCAAATAAGATTTATAAAAAAAGTATAAATCTTGCTACTCAATATTTGCGAATTTTCATTTCAGTAGTTTTTTTGTTTGCTAGATAAAAGTAGCTATTTAATTGTACTATTGTTGCTGTTTATATCTATGTATCTTGCTATTCAGTATTTGCTATTTTCAATTCGAGTAATTTTTTTTGTTTGCTAATAAAAGAGTTGCTATTTAGTACGCTGTAGTTGTTGTTTATATAATATGTAGTTGCTGTTTATAGTTATACTGTAGTTGTTGCTAACAATATGCAGTATAGTGTAGTTGTTGTTTACATAATATGTAGTTGTTGTTTATATTATAAACAGTTGCTAATTAACTGTACAGTTGTTGCTGTTTTAAATTAAGAATTTGTTATCTAAATATTTTTACTTGTTCTAATTGGTGTGTTTGTGTTATTTCTTTCGAAGATGGATGTGTTATTTCTTTTGAATATAAACGATGTTATGAATTAAAATAAGTAAAACCCAATGCTTTGTTTATTATCTTATATTTGATGATTATTATACAGTAGTGTATATTATGTAGTTGATGATTACCAAGATCATCAACTACATAAACGCTGGATGTGTTAGTTCTTTCGAAGATGGATGTGTTATTTCTTTCGAATATAAACGATGTCATGAATAAAAATAAGTATGACTCAATGCTTTGTATATTATCTTATAATTGTATGCTGTAGTTGTTGTTTATATAGTATGTAGTTGCTGTTTATAGTTATACTGTAGTTGTTGCTAACATTATACAGTATACTGTAGTTGTTGTTTACATAATATGTAGTTGCTATTTATATAATAAACAGTTGCTAATTAGCTGTTCAGTTGTTGCTGTTTTAAATTAAGAATTTGTTATCTATATATTTTAACTTGTTGTAATTGCTGTGTTTGTGTTATTTCTTTCGAAGATGGATGTGTTATTTCTTTCGAATATAAACGCTGTCATGAATTAAAATAAGTATAACACAATGCTTTGTTTATTATCTTATAATTGATGATTATTATACAGTAGTGTATATTATGTTTCTATTTATAAAATATAAATCTGCAAACAACAGGAAAAAAAAGGAGGTATATAATGACCTGATCGACGTTCTATATAACAAGAAATTCGGTAATCAGAAACATTAAAACATAGTAGAATGAAAACCTGGTGTATCCACCTTCTTCGGACTCATTGGAGGAGACGGGAACGGTGTTTGGATATTAATCGGATTGTCTACATCGGGAGTTTTGGCAGTAGGGTTACCGTCGTCGTAATCGGAAGTGTTCATCATCCTGATGAAGAATGTGGTTCGGTTGCAAATAAAATAAAAACGGCAAAAAATATTGACCGAAAAATCTGTCGAATATCTTCATTCCTTTTATTATGCGGTCCCCAATGCTTAATTAAAGGGATTGACATCTAAAATCAAAAATTAATTAATCTAATTAATTATTTTTAAAACATCTAGACCGTTAATATTAGTCAGATGAATGGCTGGGATAGGCCCTTAGGTTCTCACCCCAGGACATGGTTCTCACCCGAACCTTTCTCTCTCTCTCTCTCTATATATATATATATATATATCCCGTAATATATCCATATCTCCTGTAATATAAATAGTCTTCGTAGTGTATCATAATATCATTATCTTCACATATACATATATTCCTTCAGTACATACATACACATTTATATTTTCTCCTTTATATATATACTGAAGGAATATATGTAAATGTGAAGATAATGATATTATAATACACTACGAAGACTATTTATATTACATAGGTCCGAGGGAAAGCCCTTAACCGTTCTTCATCTTGTAGGGTTCAATCCCTCGCCATGATTTAATCTACTATTGTAACTACGGTAAGTATCCTAGATGTTTTCTGACCTACGAACTCATGTCTAGGCGCCCTGGAGGGAATCACAACACACTGACACATGACTCATCATGCAGGCATTCTGTGGTAATTCAGCTCCTACCATAGACATGACACCCTCGCAGTCGTCAAACACCCCACGAGCGTCGCCACCGAGACGGTACTCTGGAGCAGTATCCACACCCTATCATGACACATCATGGGACATCCTGTGAATACTCTCATGCCACCAATCCAATGGCCCTCATACTCAATATTTTTCTCTTACTTTCATCACATCTTCACTATGTATCTAATCCTTTGTTTAATTGAATCATGAATAAAATCAATCCCTTAGGTTTTAGCACTCCCACTATACCGGTCTTATTCATTTATTTCACATGACCCAAACCTTGGTCTTTTCATCTCAAATATCATTTCCACATTTCTTTTATTGCCGGTATAAGGCTTGGCTATACCCTAGTTATCAATTTCCACTCATAATTACAACATCGAGCTTTTCATGCTCATAAGGTTTTTTTTCATGATTAATCACAATTCACATTTCATAAGCATAGTATTCATATATCCACATCTTTCATAACTCATCACAATCAATAATTCAATTTCATGTACAATTTATGCGTAAGAATAATAAGTTTCAACTAGTAGTATTCCATAGTTCATTTATTCCACGAATCTATTATTCTCATTTCAATTCATACTAAAAGCACAATTTATAAGTCCAATTAATTACACGAATCACGACTTCAAAAATTCCTCCTTACTAATTCTCATCTTTATAACTCTAAAAAATCTCATTTATTTTTCCTTTGTTTAAAAGACAATTTAATTTAAAAAAGAAAGTCCTTTCTTGCAAAAAGCCTCCATTTCTCAATTACGCTATATCAAAAGTCATACAAATTTTTCTCATAAAGTCCAAATAATTTTCAGTAATTTATTCCATATTTTTCCTAAATTTTAATCTATTTTTAAGACTCAAAATAATATTAAATTCCCAAAAAAAAACTTTTTTTTAAATCCAAACCCCCAACCGGATTCGAACCCACAACCAGCGGCCCAAAGGACAGCGCACAAAACCACTGAGCCAAGTCACCAAGGCGATATGAATAGGGGTTATTATCCCTATGTATCAACTCTCGGTATTTCGAATTTAAAAAAAAAAATACAAAATGGAAAGCTCCATTCTCAGTATCGAACCCGAGACCCATGACTCAGCCCCCCTACCGTAGCGACTGAAGACTCTACCGACCAATTGATCTAAGTGGCCATATCGATTTGAAAGTAATTTAATTGGGTTTTGAGTTGGTTCTCTGTTCATATCTACAATTCATGAATTCTCACAACAAATTGTTTTTTTTCTTCTCTATTGAAAGCAAAATTTTCCAGAATTAAACACACATAAATCTACAGCAAACCAGTATTTTTATAAGCATTATTAGCTCTATATAACATGTATTTTAGTCCTAGTTTGTGTTCCATGTCCACAATTTCGACATTGAGAACAATAGCACATCTCTTCATAATTAGAGTTAGGTTTTCACCAAATCACTACATTCTTTTGTTTTCTTTCTTATTGACATCCTATCACATTATTAGAACACAAAATTCATCTTTTCTAAAAAAGAATTAAAAATTCTATTTTTGTCAACTAATTACACATGATGCATTCAATCAACTATTGCAATTACAATTCTTTTTATTTATTGTAACATTCATGTAGCACATACAAAATGGAGAATTCTAACACATAAATTAACAATTATTCATTAGCAATCAATCCATCAATTAATCTCTAAATTATCACTCTACTTTAATTAAACAAGCATGGTTCCTATTTCTCATTAGTTGATTCATATAATTTCATTAAAACATACCTAGCATGATCTCTAATTTAGAAGCATGAGAAACACCCACCTCTTTGGAGAAAAATGAAACAAAAGCTCCTAGAGTCTCCTAGAATGCAAGAGAGTGGCCTTCTCCTCCTAGATTTTATTGCAAAAGCTCACCTTCTTGTTCCTTGTGCAAAAACCGATGCTTCACTTGTGGATGGATGGGGCCGACCTCCTTGCTTGGGACACACCAATGAACACTCAAACTTTATACCCCCTAATGTATTTCTCTCCTATATAATTTCTTCCTTTCCATTAATTTTTGTGTAGTATGCATGAAGATAGGGGGTATTTATACTAGTTCTAGGATGGATTGGAGAGCTAGGATATAGTATATATAAAATAGTATATATAAAATAATAATGTATTATAATAATTGTATATTATATAATAATATGAAATAATTTATTATAATAAACATATTTAATTATATACATATATATAATAACATATAATAATTATAATAATATATACGTAATAATAATCGATTATAATTATAAATTAAACAATTTATTACAATAATAATAAATTATCTAATGATATATAATAGTAATATATAATAATAATAATAGAATAATATAATAGTATATATAAAATAGTATATATGAAATAATAATATATATTATAATAATAATAATAATAATAATAATAATAATAATAATATATATGTAACAATAATATAGCATAATAATATAATATAATAGTATATATAAAATAATATATATATAATAAAAATATAATATAATAATAGTATAAATAAAATAGTGTAAATAAAATAATAATATATAAAATAATAATATATATAATAATAATAATATAATAATAATATAATAATAATAGTATATATATAGAATATTATATATAAAATAATAATATATTATAATAATTTTATATTATATAATAATATAAAATAATTTATTATAATAAACATATTTAATAATATACATATATATCATAATATATAATAATTATAATAATATATATGTAATAATAATATATTCAAATTATATATTTAACAATTTATTATAATAATAATAATATATATAATAATATATATATAATAATATATAATAGTAAGATATAATAATAAAAATATATAGTATAATAATAATAGATTATTATAATAGTATATATAAAATAGTATATATGAAATAATAGTATATATAAAATAGTATATATAAAATAATTATATAATATAATATATATATATAATTAGATATATAAAATAGTATATATAAAATAATAATATATATAATAATAATATAATATAATAATAGTATATATAAAATAATAATATATATAATAATAATAATAATAATAATAATATAATGATAATAATAATAATAATAATATATGTAACAATAATATATTATAAATATATATATAACAATATATTATAATAATAGTATATTATGTAATAATATATACAATAATATATAATAGTAATATATTATATATTAATATATATAATAATATATAATAATAATATATATAATAATAATATATATAATAATAATATAATATAATAATAGTATATATAAAATAGTATAAATAAAATAATAATATATATAATAATATAATAATAATAATAGTATATATAAAATAATAATATATTATAATAATTGTATATTATGTAATAATATGAAATAATTTATTATAATAAACATATTTAATTATATACATATATATAATAACATATAATAATTATAATAATATATATGTAATAATAATATATTATAATAATATATTAAATAATTTAATATAAAAATAATAAATTATATAATAATATATAATAGTAATATAATAATATATATTATAATAATAATATAATATTATAATAGTATATATAAAATAGTATATATGAAATAATAATATATATTATAATAATAGTACATCAAAAAAGAGAGAGGAAGGGTTAATAAATGACCCCTTTGGATTTTTCTGAAAAGAGAAGCAAAAAACTGCTTCGAAAAGAGGGTAACCAAACGCTTTTTTGGTTTTAGAAAATGAAAAAAGGGTTCAAAACAACTATCCAAACACACCCTAGGTGTTCTTCATTTGGGGTTTTTCATAAGTGTTTTTCATACAAGTGTAGTAGAAAGCTAAGGAGGAAGGAGAAGGTTGCTAGCTAGTCCTTCCTACATAGATTCAAAAGGTGGGGATTCTCTACTTCTAATTTTTAGGTTGTTTGTTCTTATTTATTTTTGTATGTAGAAAAGAACCCATCTTTAAGGGTTAGTTTTGGATTTATGTGAGTAAAGAACCCATCTTTGATGGTTATTTGTTGTAGGATAAAAAGAACCCATCTTTATGATGGTGGATGTTGTATGTGTATGTTCTATAATAACTTGGACTATTTTCTAAGCATATAAATGGCTGTAGGTTAAAAGGAACTCATCTTATGATGTGTTATTGTATATGTGTGTAGCTAAATAACTTGGACTAAATTCCTAAGCATAAGCATGATTGTAGGGATCAAAATGATCCCATGAGAAGGATGGAATGAAAGGACTCAACAAAATCACATAAAGATAGAATCTTGAACTTTGCTTTGATTATTGTTGTCCTTATAATCGTTTTGAACCACTTGGACTAAGATTTGTGCATAAGAATGGTTGAAAAATCAAGGGGGAATTCTCTATTTTATTTATGTTGATTCTTGTCCTCTTTTGTTGTGTGTGTATGTTCTAAAAATGACTTGGACTAAGTATTAAGCATAAGGTGGTTGTAGGGATCAAAAGGATCCCATGAAAAAGATAGGTGGTGGAACTTAATTAAAACACATAAAGGTTGAATCTTTAACCTTGTATGTTTATTATTGTTATTATGGTTGTTTTGTTGAACTCAAAACTATGACTTGGACTATAACTATGTGCATATAAAGATTAGTGTAGTAAGAATACTTACTTACCCATTCTAGGGTTATAGGACTCATCTAGCTATTTTTAAAGATAAGTTTTTGGTGTATGTTGCTCTCTACTTTGTTAAGAAATCATTCTTTGCTAACCCTTGTTCATAAAAAGTTGCTCTTATTGTATGTAGGGACTTGTAGGATTGAAGAAAAGTGGATTGTAGTATGTACCAATTCGTAGACTAAATAAATGTAGTCTTTGTAATATATAGGACTTGTAATTTCCTAAAGAAGTAGTTTTTGTAATAATTTATATTAGTCCTTTGTAGCATGTTCTAAACTATTTTAGTTTGCTAGAGAACTCATGCTTTAGTATGTGTAGTATTTTAGTTTCAAAAAGAAACCATGAACCACACTTGTTAACCCATTTCCATACTTATGAACCATGTACCCATTCATGCTTGTGGAACCCATGAAGAACATTATGCTTGAGTTGCTAACTATTGTAGTAAAGAAACCTACCATGCTTGAGTTTTGTGTTCTATGTCAAAAAGAGAACCTATTTATACTTGTGAAAACCATGAACCCATTCATGCTTATGAACCTATTCATGCTTATGAACCATGAACCCATTTTCATGCTTATGAACCATGCTTGAGTTGATACCATGTAAGAAACACATGTTAAGCTGTATACCATGCTTGAGTTGATTATAGTAAATATACCATGCTTGAGTTGTAGAAAGATACCATGCTTGAGTTATTGTAGTTGTTCTAAGTAAAGAACGCATGCTTGTGTTATTGTAGTAGTTCTAGTAAAGAACCCATGTTTGAGATGTGTAGTTGTTCTAGATTTAAAAGAACCCATGCGTGAATTTGAATGGTTGTTTTAGATTCAAAAGAATCCATGCGTGTTTAAGTTATATGTTGTAGTGGAACCCATGAGTTTAGCTTGCATGCTAATTAATCCAATGGAACTATTGAAATGAACCCATGTTCCATATTTGCTCTAGTTCGATTTTTAAGAAGAAACCCATGAAACTAGCTCCATGATAGTTCTAGCTCAAATTGGCGAGGAACCCATGCAATTAGGTTCTAGGTGATTCTAGCTCAACTTTGAAAAAGAACCCATGAACCTAGTCGCATATTGTCCTAGTTCAAATTTGGAAAAAGAACCCATGAGTTCTAGTTGTATGCGTTTCTAATTGAAATTGGATCATATGATGTGCACATGCTTCATCTTCAATATATGGTAAATAATGGTTGGAAAAGTCACTACTATTGTTAGCTAGATAAAAGCTAGCCTAGGGGTCATCGAACATCAAGAATCGCATCTTACCACCTTGAAAACTGTGGATAAATCACACATTGAGCACCGACGGATCTTAATTGATGTGGATTGATCGCGGGCCGAGAGTGTTGACGAGATCCGAGTTAGGGGTAGTGATAAGGTCTTATAGTTACCATAGGGGGCATCGACCATTAAGAATCGCATCTTACCACCTTAGAAACTACAGATAAATCACACTTCGAGCACCGACGGATCTTAACTGATGTGGGTTGATCGTGGGCCGAGAATGTTGACGAGATCCGAGTTAGGGGTAATGATGAGTAAGAGAGAGATTTCTGTCACCGGTGTCTTGGATCGATAGGCCATGAGTTGGATCGGGATAATCATAAGAAAGTTATTGAAAACCCCGTGAGACTGTTTGGATTTGGTGACATCATTAGGGTAGTAACTTATGACTATTACTACTTAAACTCTACTTATTATCATTTTTTCGCCGAAGGGAAAGAGTTGGTGTTAAGGGTGATTCCTTATGATCCGACCTGTCCTATAGGCCGACACTGGGCGATGTTATTGGGTTGTACCTTCCCGTCAAAGGGATACAGTGCCTTCTCACGAGTTGGGAACACGGGTTGCGTATCTCGTCTGTTAATTCCTGAAATACCGTGACTTAGGGGTGCCACAGGATGCTACATGCAGTCCTGCGCTTGCGAGACCCCAGGGGTGCCACAGGGGATGCTACGTGCTAACCTGCGCTTGCAAGACCCTATGTTCTTTTGGTTTTCGAATGAGGTCCGTTACGCTGGACAATAGTGGCAAACGCGATCACCACTATAGTGACTGCAGTAACGGAACTAGACCGTAGCTGCAACCTTGTTTTTGAGTGAGGTCCGGTATGCCGGGTAGTAGTGGCAAACGGAGATACCATAATCGTACTGCATTTGTCGGACTTAATCCACCTACAACCTCACAGTCACATTGTATTATCAGGAATAGGATTGTGTACAAAGTAGAATTCATAATGTGGGTTCAAATCCCTATATATGAAGAAACGGCTTGAGATGGGGCGTATGTCATATGGGCTGCATACTATTCCGATGACTTGCTTGCATTAGAATAAGTGCATCTTTGCGTTAGTTAATCTTGCATTAGAGTCTAAGTCATAGCATACACTGACACATCAATTATATATACACATTTCTCTTTTCATCAATCTGTTTGTTTAAGTGGAGAATTGCTACTAGTTATTAGCCTTAAAAATGTCAGTATATGTACTGACGTCTCCATTTCAATAGGTACCGGATTGCAGAAGTACAGGTACAAGATTCAGAAGGACTCAAGGCGAGAGAAGCAAGAGTCATTTTTATTTCCGCTGCATTATATGTTGTTCACAATTGTTCCATTGTAACAATTTTATATTCTATTCATTCGTTGGAAAGCATCCAATTGAAATACCAAGTGTTGTTCTTCATTCATTGTACTCTGATGTAATATGTTGAAAGTTGCAACACTTGGGATTGTAAAGGTATTATGGTAACACTATTGTAATGTATTGCAATTTTGTAACATGCGGATTTGTAATACATTTGTGTTGAATAAAAAGTTTTTAAACTTTTCTATTTTTCTGTGTATTGTGGCTAATTGAAGAAAAGATTCTGGTTTATTTCACGGTTTCCCAGTTACTGGAAATCGGGGCGTTACAGTCCATTCTGGTCAATGGGTGCAAAATAAAAACGTTACTGTAGCAAGAGGTCATGAGTTTGAGTCTCTGTATAGACTCTTTATTTTTCCATTTGTGAAATAAGCTCAATACCGAGCCCTAAAGTACAAAGGGTTAATAAGTGCCTCTCTTATCGCTAGGCACTGTTGGCCTTTCTGGTCAGCAGCTGCGCCATAGTAACGTTAATGTAGCACAGCGGCTATGTGTGTGTGGGTTCTGTTGCCGTTGAAATCGGTGTGGGGGCAAACAGATAGATTTGTGGATTCTTGGGATGTCGAATAGTCAAACCTGAACACCTTTCAGCCGGAGTTTGACCGTGATCTCCCGCCGCTGACCTGCAAAAAGTGTGAAACACCGGGGTTGATTCCGGCGACGCACCCTCCGACGCTCTAGTCAGTAATCGGAAAGATTACGAAAGAGCTTTGATTAGCAAAAGATTGATTACCTGTTAACAGTGGGGGATGGGGGGTATTTATAGCCGCCTTAGGAACCAGTTTCGGGATAAGATCAACTTCCTACATCCTAGTGGATGGATAGAAGCGATCAGGGCCGTTGATTAAGGACAATCATAAACCCTAATTCTATCCAGCTGGACCGGGTTTCTTGCGGGTTGGAACCCACACCCAATTAAGACGGATCCATTCGTGGGTTATTGGGCTTTTGGGAAAAGACCCAGTTCCCATTTTGAACTCGTTTGTTGGTGAAATTACCATTTTACCCCTGAGCTTTAGATTCATGCCTGATTTGGACGGTTTCGATTTAACCCCAATTTTAGCCATATCACGAGCCCCCCACTCCTGAAGACTGAGCGTGATCAGTCTTTGAGGAATAGTTTTACTGTTTTAATGGCTTGTGGAGTTGTATCGGAGTCCAAATGAGGGGTGCCGAATCTTTATATGAGGTATTTTGGTGATTTTTCGGACCATTTATTTAACTTTGCGGAGTGGTAATATATTTTTCGAGAGCACTAATTAATTATTCTAAGCAATAATTATTTACCCAGGGGCTTAAAAATGTTTCCCCGAATTTATAATTATTTTTTAGAATTTTTAACCGTTTTTCCGCAATTTTTAAATAAACAATTCGAATTAAATAGAATGAAAAATAGATTTTTGATTCCCTTTATGATGTGGCAGGATCTTGGTTCTCCATTAGCATTGGGCGCGAATTTTGGGGGGATCTAATGCCTGTGGTTGCTTAAAGGTGTATTTTCCTTCATTCGGTGGCAAGTTGCTTCGGCAACGTTGCCGACCCCCACCAATCACGTGTTAAGAAGGAGGCCGAAGTCTAGGGGGTTCGGGGTCCCCTGCCGAGGTGTAGAGATACCTCGGCGTGGCTACACGTGTCGAAACAGGAGGTTTGGCGAGTCTTTGCCGAAGTCCGGAGTGAGTTTTCTTTCCATGTTTGAGCGTCGGTGCCAAGAGCACTCGGCAAGGCGTGCCGAAGTCCAAAAGCGATAATTTTTTCATGTTTGGGCGTCGGTGCCAAGAGCGCTCAGCAAGACGTGCCGAAGTCCAAAAGGGAGAATTTTTCAATGTTTGGGCGTTGGTACCAAGAACGCTCGGCAAGGCATGCCGAAGTCCAAAGCGAGAGTTTTTTCTCACGTTTGGGCGTCGGTGCCAAGAGCGCTCGGCAAGGTGTGCCGAAGTCCAAAGTGAGGATTTTTTCCATGTTTGGGCGTCGGTGCCAAGAGCGCTCGGTAAGGCGTGCCGAAGTCCCAAAGTGAGGATTTTTTCCATATTTGGGCGTCGGTGCCCAGAGCGCTCGGCAAGGAGTGCCGAAGTCCAAAGGAGAGCTTTTTCTTACGTTTAGGCGTCGGTGCCAAGAGCGCTTAGCAAGGTGTGCCGAAGTCCAAAGTGAGGATTTTTTCCATATTTGGGAGTCGGTGCCAAGAGCGCTTGGCAAGGCGTGCCGAAGTCCCAAAGTGAGTCTAACAGCTTGGAGATGACAGCTGGCCTTTTGACTGTTGATCTTCTGACGACTTTGACCGTTAGTCATTAATGCGACGGTACAACTTTGTTGTTTTTGTGTAAATGGGCCTGACTGTTGGTCTTTTGAAGCCCAACATCCTCGTTTTGTTTGCCCACCTCTATAAGACTCACCCCCCCCCCCTCTAATTTTTCACTTCTCCGAATTTTCATTCAGGCGGTTATTTTTACTAGAGAGAGATTTCGGCGATCGTCGACAATACTCCGGTGAACTTTCCGATCGAGCGTGTCACTTCAAGGTAAATTACACTTAGTTTATTTTAAGTCCAAAATGTCTCTTTCCGCTACTTCGGAGCCCTCCCCCTCTATTGGCAAAGTGCCGTCTCCGAACCAAAAGCCTCGTGTCGACAAGGGCAAGCGGGTTGATGGTCGAGCCACCATAGTGGAAGATCCGAAGCGTATGGGGGAGTTCGGCAGACTACCAGGTGTGTTGACGGGGCTCCATAGGGTTCGAGAGCTTCTGGAGGAGCATGCCGAGCAAATCGTGTATGGGAGGGGACGGAGCTTTGAGGAGAATGCAGCGAGAGAGACCTCGGAAGCAGATGAAACCGTCTCCATTCTTAACGAGGTCGACCTGGCAGCGATCCGGGAATGCTTTCATATCCCGGAGGAGTACGTGTTGTGCAATCTAGATGATCTAAATAAATAGATAAACTAGACACAAATTAAAAACCTCGCAAGTGTACGAATCGTTTATAGAAGCGTAGTGACGAGCAAGGGTCGATCCCACAGAGATTGTAGAAATTAACTTACTAACCAATAAAACAAAAATAAGAATCTTAAGGTTTTGTTCTAAAAGAAATGACAAGATTAAAACTAGATCAAGTAGTTCTGAATCACAAATATTTATTAAGTAGTTGGGTTTTGATTTCCACCTATAGTCAATAATGCCAAGTCACCTTCTTCTCTATTCTAATTACTCATGTTCGTTCCTTTAAGGGCATGGTATCTACTCCTTAAAGTTATTGTTTCCCTAAGCCAAGAATTAGGCATGGTATCTACTCTAATTTGTTTCTTTCCTTAAGTATTTAGCATGGTATCTACTAAGTTGCACTTAAAGAAAACATAAGAACAATGGAAACGAACAAACACTCGAAGTTCTAGAAATTGGTATCAGATCTAGATCCTTCGAGTTGATTAAACCAAGAATCCCTAAAGATTCCAGTGTCACTAACTATGAGCACGAGATACGGGTCGTCTCTATACTCATATAACAGATTCAGATTTATAATATGCAGACTTGATAATCTCAGGTTCTGTATGGCAGTCGACTTGCTGTCACTCTCAGTCGACTGCTCTTAGAACTTCTGAACAAGTTTGTATATTATAAGTCTATACCAATACTCTCAGGTTTAATCAATACGTAACAGAATAGCATTCAGAAGAATATAAGCATTACATGACTACGGTTTCAATCTACCCAACTATGAAATTAGTTCCACATAATAAAACTTTTATTGACTAACAGTTTCGAATACATGATGAAAATAAAAACTAGAAAGAGAAGAGATAAACTGATGATGTTTGGTCTGAGAAGTCGATTGCTGTCACTCAGTCGACTGGCTTGTTGCTTCAGCGTACTCGATCTCCTTCTTCTTCAATGCTGCTAGAATAATCCTCTTGGTGATTTTATGATTCAGAAATTCTTTTCGTCCCTCTTTTCGTCCCTCAGAATAACGCCTCTTGGTTGATATTTATAGAACACGGGAAGAGAGTTAGGGTTTGCATTTTTTTCAGAAAAGTCCTCTTCTTTTATTTATTCCCTTCCTTATTTGATCTACGTTTTATTTCTTTCTCTTTTCTTCTTTTCTTCCTTTTCTTCTAACCATGTGCTCTTGCCAATCCCCGGTCTCTAGCTTTGATTTGTTGGAGAAGTTATTATTCGCATATAACCTGGGTTTGGAAAACTAAATCTTGCTTCGTATTTGGATGAGGATGATTCTTCGCTGTTCTTATCTTTTGACTCCGCCGAATGCCAGTTGACTGGCTTGGAAGTAGTCAACTGTGCCGAGCAGCTTCAACCTTTCTGTCCGGTCGACTGTTGGAAGAATCAGTCGACTGTTGCCCTGTAGTTTCTGTGTATCATCCTCTGTAACGCCCCAAAATTTTTTTTTGACTCCAAACTCAAATCTGTCAATTTCTATATCACTTTAATCATAAACTAAGAAAGTTATATTTCAGGAAAAATTTTGACAGAGTCTCCCCTGTAAATTTTGCCCCGAAACACAAAAAGCTTACGGAATTCTGCTCAAAATTCCGTAGCTCACAAAATACACAATAATTTCATGGGCTCCCCAGGCCAAAATGAGTAGATACACACAGGCAATATAATATAATGCTCTGGGGGCCAAACTCATAACGAATTATCAAATATCAAATAAAAACCATAAATTTCTTTGAAAACGAGGTAAAATTTTTAGAAAAACCTTTGTAAAACCTACCACAGAGCCCGGTACACCACAACGAGGTAGGTACGGGTCATAAACATACCATACCACATCGTACTATACTCACCATCATCATCTACAGGCTTATACATTCAAATTACAATTTAAACCATAGATTCTACTATTCACATCACTAAACTTATACATAAAATTTAATGTGAATAATTTCACTCTACGAAATCTATGCCTCACCTCTGTACTGCTGAGGACCTGAAACAGTAGGGGATTTAGGGTAGTCCTCGGACTCCCCTAACCCCCCAAACACTAAGGGGTTAGCCATTTCTGGTGTGAGCATAACTTAAAATCTAACAAATAAATTAAATTGTATAACGAAAATAATTTTAAACTTACAAACATCGAATAAGAAGATACATCTTGAACCTCTGAACTTTAAAACATCATAGATACGGCTTTATATTCAATTGCTCTTCAAATCTGTCTCAATTTATAAAATTACTCATACTCACCCATTCCACTATATATTTCACATCAACCTCATATCTATCCGTACTTTATATTCGCACAATACGAATTTCCATTCAATCCATTCCTTTTCAATTTGAATCCCCTACACAAATACTTATCACTTCATAATTCCTACCACCTCATCGTTTCTTTATTTCCATAAATACTCACATAAGGTCCCTAACTCTTTTCTTCATACTTTTATAACTACGCACTTCATTTTCCATTCATTTACATCTACGAACTCACAACTCATATTCTTAAATACTCATTTTCATTCATAAACCCTTTCTTTCTCAATTTCATATTTCATAACACTGCGTTTATTTATTTCTTATAACCCATATCATCACGTAAGCATATATCCACATAATACCACATTAGTTCCTTTCTTATGACAAAATATAACACTTCGTTACCTATTGCAATTCACTCACATTTCATCACATCATGCACATATCGCTTATTAAATACTCATTCTTATCACATCAAAAATATGTTTTATAACTCATTCTCATCCCGTTATATCATTTAGCTATCATTCAAGCTAATTAATGACCAACTTACTTTCATCTTCACTATAACTCAAGTTATCACTGATTTTACTTTCATTCACATCAATTTATATTCCATACCCCCAAACATAGTTTGGGCAATAATATATCACACCCCAAAGCCGATAGCTTGGGTAATAATCACCACACCCCAAACGCATAGTCTGGGTAATATCACATCACATCTCAAGAGTTATTTATTTCACTTCAATCAGCCGATAGCTTGGGTAATAATCACCACACCCCAAATGCATAGTCTGGGTAATATCACATCACATCTCAAGAGTTATTTATTTCACTTCAATCAGTGTTCATCTTCACTTATTTAATTCTTCATTTCCATTAATCATAGCCCTATCATGCCCACTCACCCTGCGAATTATGCCAAGGCAGGTAGTTCCCACCATTTTCACAGAAACAGCGGGCAGGTAGTTCCTTGACACAATCCCAAGGTGGAACCACTCATATCATACTGTATTTTACTTTAATGATCACATACATAATATAATTACTTGATACTATTCATAAGAACGCATGCCTCATTTATTATTCCATTTTAAATTATACACGTACTACATTTATCACTTCTTTTCATCCACTAACTCATAACTCATTTTCTTTCACATTTACTTCATTCACAGCTACTTTCTTTCTCATCCACAATTCACGTTTCACTATCTACTTTTTTTACTATCCCATTTATTACTAACACTTATTTATTCTTTATTCTTAACTCATACTACACTTACTTCACTATTTCATTTCAGCTTATACAAACACTTCTCTTTCTCATTCACATTTCATATCATATTCATTTTACTCTAGGTCTATCCTAGAGTGTCAATTCTCTCTCAGGTCTACCCTGAGGTATCATATCTCTCTCCGGTCCCACCGGAGGTATCTACTCTCCCAGGTCTACCCTGGGGTATCATCTCTCTCTCAGGTCTACCCTGAGGTATCATATCTCTCTCCGGTCCCACCGGAGGTATCTACTCTCCCAGGTCTACCCTGGGGTATCATCTCTCTCTCAGGTCTACCCTGAGGTATCATATCTCTCTCCGGTCTCACCGGAGGTATCTACTCTCCCAGGTCTACCCTGGGGTATCATATCTCTCTCCGGTCCCACCGGAGGTATCTACTCTCCCAGGTCTACCCTGGGGTATCATCTCTCTCTCAGGTCTACCCTGAGGTATCATATCTCTCTCCGGTCCCACCGGAGGTATCTATTCAAGTCAACCGAAATTATTGTTATTAACATTTACTTTTCATATTAACATCACCCTTTATCATCATAACATCTCATCCTTTATTTAAACTTATTATCATAAACAATGATCACCATCTCATTTACCCTTTCAATGCATCACACAAAAGAAAATATCACTGCCATTAATATATAAAATCATCACATCATAATATTGCACATCACAACTACACTGTATTATTTATTTTATCATTGCCCCATACATCATGCGTATATCATACCATTTATTATCTCAATATCACAAGTTTGCATACGCCCAGTATATCAACATATCACAACATTATATATATAAATACACTCAATACGTTACCATCACCCTGGATATTCCAAATCACAACAATTCACAATATACCGACATCTTATATAAATATAACTCATCCCCGTATATATAGATCACTAATCCATCATCTATAAGTTTATATCAATACCCGAGACGAGTATTTAATCGTCATATAGCATATCAACCCCGAACACTAATTTCCCTTTACACATACACCATATTTCGGGATTCATATCAATCATTCAAATTATACTAAAATTTTCTTAAACAACAGATATATAAATATTTTCATACTCACCTCATAGCCCGGGAAGCCTCGAAGCATCACTTCTCCATCCGGCACCCGAAGCCGTTAACATTTCCTATTATCACGTTTCAAACCAATTAAGGCTCACAACATCCAAATCAACCACAGAAAATAATAACACTATTTCTAATATCACTCAGGCGTTTTATCGAACGTCTGGGATGCACACGTGCATCGCACATAATATTTAAATTCCTACGGGATGTTTATCCCCAAACAATTACTAAAATCACCCCCCCCCCCAACTTTTTTTAATAGCTCTACTAAAATTCTACTACTGTGAAGAAGATAATTCTCACACATAAAATTTTCTTTTACAAACCCAAAACCCTAATTTATTAGCAACTTGCTAAATCTCCCATAATGTGCTAATTTCTCATCTCAACTATTCCCAACATCTCCTAATCTCCCTACCATAATACTCTCACTCAAAATAAATTAACCACACTAAATTTCATACAATAAATAAATCTAGGGTTTACCTTTCCAACATCCTTTCGAAAATCCGATGCTACCACGTTGTAGAGAACCCTTCAATTAGTATACCCCTCAGTTTAATTTAAGAACCGTTGAGAAAGGGTGGAGGATTGGGTGGGGAAAGGAGCTGCCGAATGGGTTCCGGGGGGTTTTTTTTTTCTTCTTTTGCTTTCGGTCGGGATGGGCACAGGGTAGGGGAAAAAGAAAGGAGGAGGGGAGAAGGGGGTTTTTGAAAAATTATATTAATAATAATATAATTAGAAGGGGATAATTGCATATGAGCCCCCTACTCTTCAGAATATTTTAAATAGACCCCCAACTCACTCTCACTTTAAAAAAAAAAATACTAACAATGCAAATTACATAAAATTATCTCATAATAATCCTCCAAAAGTATAAAATAAGGTAAACAATGTTTTTTTTTCACAAAACTCAACTCATACTCCAATATATCATTTACATCAATCCAACACAAATATTCATACCAATATCAATATTTAAAAATAAAACACAGTAGGATATAACTTAAAAATAATTCTCACCACCATAAGAATATAAAAACAAATATTCGCGGTATTTTAAAATTCGAGGTGTTACATCCTCTCAGTCTGTATTAGTCTGGAATCTGCTTCGTTTTGCTGCTTTTGGATATTTCCTATGAAAAAGAAGAAAAGAAGAGTAAAATAACACATAAAGAGCATTTAAATGTCTAATTGCACTAAGATTATTGCTCCAAAATGTGAATATTATTGGGTTCATCAAATACCCCCAAACTTAGCTTTTGCTTGTCCTCAAGCAAAAAGTAAAATTATGAACAAGGGAAAAATATTAGTAGACACAACCCATCACACCAAAGATTCTCATTATGCAAGCATCAAAATTTCAATTAAAAGTATAAACAATTGCAAATAAAGTAAAAACAAGCATACCCAACTTCTCCAGTGCAATTGTCTATTCATAGCTCCAAACCCAATCATATTTGTCATGCAATTAATTATAGTTATAGTATGTAACTGCCCAATCTGTGATTATCCCTTTTCTCTACTACAAACCGAGTAGCAAACTAGAGTTTTTTTTTTTTTTTTTTTTTTTTTTTTTTTTTAGTCTCTTCTTTAAGTCGTCACTTGCCTTTTGACGCGAGTGCAAGACATTTGTGATGAATCCACCCAGTTACTCAACAAGTCACGAACTTTAAGTGCTTTGCATACTCATATTTCAAGTTGCCGTTTGACGTAAAGGTAAACATTGGTGATGAATGCCCCTAGTTACTAAGCAACTCAAAACATTGGAGTAGATTGACTTTATTCATATATATATATATATTCTTTTCGTTTTTACTCTATTTACTTAAACTCTGTTTAGGACTAGATCAAAGAGGATAATTACTAGAAAAAGCATCACATTTGTTTTTTTTTTTTATGTATAATCGCATGACTCTTATAATTTTGTAAGGAATTATGAAACTCAAACATCCTAAAGTAAATAAGTATACTTACTCTTACTTTATAAGAAATTGTTTATCCCAAAAAAATCACAAGACTCCAAATGTAAATAACTACCCCCAAACTTAGATGGAACATTGTCCTGAATGTTCGCGCAAAAACTTAAAATAGGCATGTGTCACCACCCAGTTTGAAGGAAAAATAAAATAAAGAAATAAAGAAATGACTAAGGAAATGAATAAAGGAAGAGAGTGTAAGTACTCTCCTGAAAAATTGGGTTGCCTCCCAATAAGCACTGTGTTTTCTGTCTTCAGCTAGACTTGATGAGTTCATGCAATATATTGAATGGTTTGAAGATTCACATCTTCCTTGTGCGGCTCTAGACTCATCTCAATGTACGGCTTCGCCCTATGCCCATTCACCTTGAATGTTTGATTTTTCTTTTTGCTATGAACCTCCAATGCTCCATGTGGAAAGACTTTTGTAACAATGTATGGGCCATACCATCGTGACATAAGCTTGCCTGGAAAGAGTCTTAATCTTGAGTTGTATATTAATACATTCTGTCCTTCATAAAACTCCTTCCTTGCTAGCTGTTTATCATGGTATATCTTGGTCCTTTCTTTGTACAATTTTGCATTTTCATATGCGTCGTGCCTCAACTCTTCAAGCTCGTTCAGTTGCAATCTTCTTTTGTCGCCTGCTTGCTTCATATCAAAATTGAATCTTTTAATGGCCCAATAGGCTTTGTGTTCTAACTCCACTGGCAGATGACAGGCTTTTCCAAAAACCAAACGGTATGGTGACATGCCGATGGGTGTCTTGTATGCCGTCCGGTAGGCCCATCCTTTCTCCTTGTATTTACTGTCTTTTCCAAAATGCTCTTGATCTCTCTGTTGCTAATCTCCACTTGCCCACTGGTTTGAGGATGATATGGAGTACCCACTCTATGTGTAATCCCATATTTCTTCATCAAAGAAGCAAATGGAAAATTATTGAAGTGACTCCCTCCATCACTAATTATTGCCCGTGGTGTACCAAACCTAGTGAAGATGTTCTCCTGCAAAAACTTGACAACAACTTTGTGATCATTAGTTTTTGAGGGGACAGCCTCGACCCATTTAGACACATAATCCACACCCACAAGAATATATAAATAACCAAATGAGTTAGGAAAGGGACCCATGAAGTCGATTCCCCAAACATCAAAAAGCTCGATTACTTGGATGTTTTGCAGTGGCATTTGATTTCGAGAAGAGATGTTGCCTATCCTTTGGCATTTGTCACAAGTCCTGCAAAAAGAAAAAGCATCTTTGAATACATTAGGCCAATAAAAACCTGATTGTAATACCTTAAGTGCTGTTCTTTTTGGTCCAAAGTGTCCTCCACATGCATATTGATGGCAATGTTGTAGAATACTCATTTGCTCTTCCTCTGCCACACATCTTCTTATAATTTGATCAGGGCAGAATTTGAACAAATAAGGATCATCCCAATAATAGTGCTTGCACATGGCCACCAGTCTCTTTCTTTCCTGAATTGTCATACCTGGAGGGAAAACATGAGCAGTCAGATAATTTACAATATCTGCAAACCATGGAAGTTGTATATTTATTTCAAATAAATTTTCATCTGGAAAATTTTCATTAAGTGGGGGCACAATTCTTTCTTCCTCCTGCAGTAATCTGGACATGTGATCTGCTACAACATTGTCACTTCCTTTCTTGTCCCTAATCTCAAGGTCGAATTCTTGAAGCAACATCACCCATCTGATCAACCTAGGCTTAGCATCCTTTTTAGCAAACAAATATCTCAAAGCAGCATGGTCAGTGAAAACAATGACTTTAGAACCAATCAAATATGATCTAAACTTCTCTACAGCAAAAATGACAGCTAACATTTCTTTTTCAGTAGTGGAATAATTAAGCTGTGCATCATTTAAAGTTCGAGAAGCATAGTAAATAACATGGGGTACCTTATTGATTCTCTGACCTAAAACAGCTCCCAAAGCATAATCACTTGCATCACACATAAGCTCGAAAGGATGGTTCCAATCTGGTGCCATGACAATAGGTGCAGAAATGAGAAGATTCTTCAATGTAATAAAAGCATTTATGCACTCTTCTGTCCATGCAAACTCAACGTCCTTAGCCAACAATTCACAAAGGGGTCTGGAAATTTTTGAGAAATCTTTTATAAATCTTCTATAGAACTCTGCATGTCCAAGAAAACTCCTAACACCCTTGACTGTAGTAGGAGGGGGTAGCTTTGATATGATGTCAACTTTTGCCTTGTCCACCTCTATGCCTCTTTTTGACACCACATGTCCCAAGACAATACCTTGTTGTACCATAAAATGGCACTTTTTCCAATTCAGCACTAAATTGCATTCTTCACATCTCTTAAGTACAAGCTGCAAATGGTTAAGGTATTCATCAAAACAAGATCCAAAAATACTAAAATCATCCATAAATACCTCGATGAACTTTTCCACCATGTCTGAAAATATACTCATCATGCATCTCTGAAATGTAGCTGGTGCATTGCACAATCCAAAGGGCATCCTCCTGTATACAAAAGTACCAAAAGGACATGTAAAAGTGGTTTTTTCTTGATCTTCTGGAGCAATAGAAATTTGATTATAGCCATTATAACCATCTAAAAAACAATAATGACTATATCCTGCTAATCTTTCTAACATTTGATCAATAAAAGGAAGAGGGAAGTGATCTTTCCTGGTTTCGTTATTCAGCTTCCTGTAGTCAATGCATACCCTCCATCCTGTGGTCATTCTTGTAGGGATAAGCTCATTCTCTTCATTCTTCACCACCGTGACTCCACTTTTCTTAGGCACTACATGTATAGGACTCACCCATTTGCTATCTGAGATAGGGTAGATGATGCCAACATCTAGTAGCTTCAAGACCTCTGTTCTTACCACTTCCTTCATGTGTAGATTAAGCCTTCTCTGTGCTTCCCTACTAGATTTTGCATTGTCTTCAAGAAGTATTTTGTGCATGCATTTGGATGGACTTATTCCCTTGATATCAGCAATGGTCCATCCTATTGCACCTTTGTGTTCTCGCAGTACCCTCGGCAGCTTATCTTCTTCCTGTGCACTCAAATTTGCAGGAACTATCACTGGTAGCGTCTGGTTCTCACCCAGATATGCGTGCTTCAGATGTTCAGGCAGCGGCTTAAGCTCCACGTCTGACGTCCTGGTAGCAGTCGACTTGCTCCATGCACCAGTCGACTGGTCTGAGGAAACACAAGTGTTATCAGATACAAAATTTTCAAATGCAGGTGCAAGCTTACCTGAATATGACTTTGGAGTTTCAAAATGATGTACTGTCTCTACAATCCTGCAGTCATCGTACTCCTGTTCAACATGAGATAATGTTAGAGACTGTGTAATTGCGGCTTGTAGTGGTTCAATGCTATGTACCTGAAATGTTTGATCAACAATCTCCTGTACCACATCAACATTATAGCATTCATGGTCATCATGTGGTAATTTTAGTGTATCAAACATTTTAAACTCAACTTTTTCTCCATTTATTTTCATACTTATAGTACCCTTTTTAACACAAATCTTTATATCCGCTGTACTCATAAAGGGCCTACCTAAAATGATCGGTAAAGAAGATGGCATTGAAGAGTCCTCCATATCCAACACAACAAAATCTGCAGGCAAAATAAAATCATTTACCTGAACTAGAACATCTTCCAAAATACCTCTAGATCTTTTGAAGCTGCGATCAGCCAACTGCAAAGTGATGGTTGTTGGTTTGAGTTTCCCCAATCCTAGCTTTTCGTAAACAGAGTAAGGAAGAAGATTGATGCTTGCCCCCAAGTCTAGCAGTGCCTTTTCAAAGAAGTGCTCGCCAACCCTGCAAGGAATGGTAAAACTACCTGGGTCAGGAGGTAATTTCCTTAACAAAACGGCGCTTACTTCCTCTGTCAAAGCCACATCCTCCCTAACCTGAAATGTTCTTTTGTGAGTACAACATTCTTTCAAAAATTTGGCATAAGAAGGAATTTGTTTAATAGCATCAAGTAGGGGGATATTAATTTCTACCTTTCTGAGAGTTTCAAAGATATCAAATAAATGTTATTCTTTCTTTTGCTTGACTAACCTTTAGGGAATGGTGGCAAAACTGTCCTTTCTTTTTCACTTACCTTGTTGGAACCCCAAACTTTTGATAGTTGTGTATCTGCTTCATCTGCGTGTGTTCCAACCTTGTTGTCAATTGTCTTACCACTTCTCAGAGTTGTTACTGATTTGAGCTGTTCTTGGCCTCTAGGGTTTGGTATGGTTTGTGAAGGGAGTTCTCCTGCCTTTCTTTCACTCAACTCCTTTGCGATTTGCCCGATTTGAGTTTCCAATTTCTGAATTGCCTGCCCTTGTTGGTTGCTAGTTTGATGTTGTTGTTGGAGCAATTGAAGAACGGTGGATTTAAAATCCAACTTCTTCTGTTCTTGAGCTGGCCGATCAAACCCACTTCCCATCTGGAAGTTCCGTGCATCCTTGCAAAGATTGAGTGCCTTGATTGTTGCTCCATGAGAAATTTGGATGGTTCCTCCACCCTGGGTTGTATGTGTTCGAGAATGGGTTGTTCTTTGGTGGAAACACTCATTGTCCCATATAGTTTGCATGCTCCTGATCTGTGAAAGAAGACATGGGACATGTGTCAGTTGTATGATCACAATGAGAACAAATTGCACAAATTTCTTTTGTTAGATTTTTGACACTGCCCATTGTTGTCATTGCATTAACAAGCATATCAATTTTTTTGTTCATGTTCACCATTTCTAATTGTATGTTATTACTACCAGAAATTTTATAAACTCCCTGTTTTTTAGAAATGTCTCTTCCCCTTGTTGAGAATTGCTGTGAGTTCTCGCTGAGTTCTTCAAATAATTCGATGGCCTCCTCTCCACTTTTCCTCATCAAGATCCCGTTGTAAGCTGAATCCACAATTGCCTTGTTCGTGTCATTTAAACCTTCATAAAATGCTTATACCTGATCATCCTTAGGCATATTGTGCGTTGGACACTTGAGAAGCTTGTTCTTGAAGTCCTTCCATGCTTCGAAGAATAAATCTCCATCTTTTTGTTGGAAGAGTTGAATCTCCCTTTTTAACTGTTTGGTTTTCTGGGCTGGAAAGAATTCTTTCAAGAATTTTGTTGCCAATTGCTTCCATGAATTAATTGATCCTGGTTCCAAAGAATTATACCACAATTTAGCGTTAAGTTTTAAAGAGAATGGAAACAAGATTAACCTGATTTGTTCAGGGGTAAGCCCTTGGACACTTTGTGTTCTGCAAAGATCAAAGAAGTCTTGCAGATAGAGGTGAGGCTCCTCGTCTGGTTTTCCACTAAAGTGGGGAACCATACTAAGTAATTGGGGAGATAGATGCTTATTCCCTGTGACATTAGGTTGATAAGCAATGCAGGAAGGTTGCTCGATATTCTTAGGCGTGAATTTATCCTGCATTGGTACTCGATTTGGCACTTCCTTAGCCATTGTTGCTCGTGAATTGGGTCTCTGTGCAGTCGCCTGGTTCCTTGTAGCAGTCGACTGGTTGGTTGCAGACAGCCGACCTAGTCTGTGTAGAGTGCGTTCTGTTTCCGCGTCAATAGGTAGTAGCTCTGGGCGAAGTGATCGCCTTCCGTGCATCCACCAAAATCCTGTAACCTAGAAGAGTAAATATTTATTAATAAAAGAAAGAAAATAAAAGAAAAGATTTACTGATTTGTAAGTCAAAATGCTAACAATCCCCGACAGCGGCGCTAAAAACTTATTGCGCAATCTAGATGATCTAAATAAATAGATAAACTAGACACAAATTAAAAACCTCGCAAGTGTACGAATCGTTTATAGAAGCGTAGTAACGAGCAAGGGTCGATCCCACAGAGATTGTAGAAATTAACTTACTAACCAATAAAACAAAAATAAGAATCTTAAGGTTTTGTTCTAAAAGAATTGACAAGATTAAAACTAGATCAAGTAGTTCTGATTCACAAATATTTATTAAGTAGTTGGGTTTTGATTTCCACCTATAGTCAATAATGCCAAGTCACCTTCTTCTCTATTCTAATTACTCATGTTCGTTCCTTTAAGGGCATGGTATCTACTCCTTAAAGTTATTGTTTCCCTAAGCCAAGAATTAGGCATGGTATCTACTCTAATTCGTTTCTTTCCTTAAGTATTTAGCATGGTATCTACTAAGTTGCACTTAAAGAAAATATAAGAACAATGGAAACGAACAAACACTCGAAGTTCTAGAAATTGGTATCAGATCTAGATCCTTCGAGTTGATTAAACCAAGAATCCCTAAAGATTCCAGTGTCACTAACTATGAGCACGAGATACGGGTCGTCTCTATACTCATATAACAGATTCAGATTTATAATATGCAGACTTGATAATCTCAGGTTCTGTATGGCAGTCGACTTGCTGTCACTCTCAGTCGACTGCTCTTAGAACTTCTGAACAAGTTTGTATATTATAAGTCTATACCAATACTCTCAGGTTTAATCAATACATAACAGAATAGCATTCAGAAGAATATAAGCATTACATGACTACGGTTTCAATCTACCCAACTATGAAATTAGTTCCACATAATAAAACTTTTATTGACTAATAGTTTCGAATACATGATGAAAATAAAAACTAGAAAGAGAAGAGATAAACTGATGATGTTTGGTCTGAGAAGTCGATTGCTGTCACTCAGTCGACTGGCTTGTTGCTTCAGCGTACTCGATCTCCTTCTTCTTCAATGCTGCTAGAATAATCCTCTTGGTGATTTTATGTTTCAGAAATTCCTTTCGTCCCTCAGAATAACGCCTCTTGGTTGATATTTATAGAACACGGGAAGAGAGTTAGGGTTTGCATTTTTTTCAGAAAAGTCCTCTTCTTTTATTTATTCCCTTCCTTATTTGATCTGCGTTTTATTTCTTTCTCTTTTCTTATTTTCTTCCTTTTCTGCTAACCACGTGCTCTTGCCAATCCCCGGTCTCTAGCTTTGATTTGTTGGAGAAGTTATTATTCGCATATAACCTGGGTTTGGAAAACTAAATCTTGCTTCGTATTTGGATGAGGATGATTCTTCGTTGTTCTTATCTTTTGACTCCGCCGAATGCCAGTCGACTGGCTTGGAAGCAGTCGACTGTGCCGAGCAGCTTCAACCTTTCTGTCCGGTCGACTATTGCCCTGTAGTTTCTGTGTATCATCCTCTCAGCCTGTATTTGTCTGGAATCTGCTTCGTTTTGCTGCTTTTGGATGTTTCCTATGAAAAAGAAGAAAAGAAGAGTAAAATAACACATAAAGAGCATTTAAATGTCTAATTGCACTAAGATTATTGCTCCTAAATGTGAATATTATTGGGTTCATCAGTACGAGTTGATGCTGTCGGGTCTCAGGGTGAGGGCCAACTCGCCGATGCCAGTAAACATGTATTTCTGGTTGGTCGACGCCTTCATCGCCGGAGCGCGTCTGCCTCTTCACCGTTCACCATTCAGGTGCTGAGGTGGTTCGGGGTTAGCCCCATCCAACTGATGCCAAATGCTTGGAGGGTCAACAACGGGTTCGCGCTCCACTGTCAGGCAGCCGAGATCGAGCCGGACTTGAGGGTGCTTCGGACTCTTTATCATCTCCATCAACAGCACAAGTCCGAGTTCCGATACTACTTGGCTCCGAGGCACGGTGCTCGGCTCGTCAGCTGCCCCGACTCTATAAAGCACTGGCGAGACAAGTACGTCATAGTTCGGAGCCGCGAACCGTGGAGCATACCCTCGGGTTGGGTGGAGGAGGTGACGAAGAGGGTAAGGGAGTCGCCGGTGCTCCACCCCAATAAAGAAGAGATGGTTCAGATTCTTCTCGACCGCCCAAAGTTCAACTGGAGAGATCTGACCGAAGACGCGCTCTTCAGGGGAGGGCTCTGTCGCGTAGATATCCCAGTACGCGGCTTTATCTGTTTCTTGTTGTTGTTGTTTTTTTTTCGTCATAACTTGTTTTAACCCAACTTTTCTTTCGTTGCAGAGACTATGGATTACGATGCAAATCTGGCACAGAGGGCGGCCCTCGTAAGCAAGGCACCTCGAAAGTGCAAGAGGGTCACCACGAAGGTGACCGCACCGAAGCCGAAGACCGTTGACGCCGCCATTCAGGAGGCGGAGGCTTCAGCAACCGTAACCCCGAGGAGGCCGCCAGTAGCGACCCCGGCATCGACCGAGGCTGGCGAGTTCCCGATGGCCACTGCCCTCGGGATGGAGGTGCCCCCGTTGACGGCAGACGCCGAGGCATTCCTCACTGAGGAACATAAGAAGATATTCGTTCCGGACTGGCAGGTTCGGAAACTTGACGGCTTCCTCGGCGACTCGACGTCAAGCATGCAGGCGGTGAAGCACTTGGCGACACCGAAGGATTGGTCTGCCATGGACGCCGGCAGCGTGGGCGATGATGCCTTCGAGATCGCTCGCTCGGTGGTATCGGTGAGCATCGATTTCCTTCTTGTAGATAACTTGCATATTTGTTTCTCTAACTTTTTTTTTGTTGTCCGGCTGCAGATACCCGTCCACTTCGGTCATCTTATGGAGAAGATGACGGAGCTCGAGAAAGACCTCAAGAAGGAGGTCGACCGTGCCCGAGCTGAAAAAGCTCGGATCGCCAGCGAGCTCGAGAAGCTGACGGTCGAGATGGAGGGGAAGACTTCGAGGCTGGAGTACCTCGAAGGCCTCTTCACGAAGCTCGAGGGAGATCTGCTTCGGTAGAGGGAGGAGGCCGCGAAGCAGCAGGCCGAGGCTGTGGAGGCTGCCAAGGTTGCAGCGGCGAAGGAGGTCGAAGCTGCAACTATGGAGAAAGCGTAGGGCTTCCTCACGGCCAACATGGCCAAGGCATATGCTCGCGCCATCGAGCAAGTGTCAGAACGGTACCCCGAGGTCGACTGCTCTGGATGGCGACTCTTCCCCGACCACATCGACGGCTTCGATGACGAGTCCGAGGGGGAAGTAGGGGACGATGAAGGGGATGCCGAGGTCGGGATCGTCGGTGAATGCCAGGGGTCCGAGGTGACTCCGCTAGCGATGGTTGCGCCATCGGGGGAATCCGACCCCGTCCAATCCCATCGCCCTGGGAAAGAGGTCACTCCCTGACTTCTTCTGCTTTTTTTTCTTGTATTTTTTGATGTATCGCCTAATTGCGGACTGGCCACCGCACTTTTTTGAAATGAATGAAAATCCATCTTTTTGAGTTCGACTAAGTGCTTGCGAATCTTGAATTTACAAAAAAAATTCTTGAAATTTGGCTAAGTGTTCACGTCGCCCTGCCTAAAGGTTCGGCTACATGTTCACAAAATTTTTTTCGAAATGTTGTTGTGTACACGTTGCCTTGTTTAGGAGTTTCGGCTTTGCGTTAACCAAATTCGCTAATTTTTGCTAAGTGTTCTCATTGTTTGCCTTGGAGTTTTCAGCTAGTAGAGGTGACACAGCTGGTCGAAGCAACTTATGCGGCGGAGGAGTTACGTTCCGAGGTCGGCCTAGGGGCGACGAAGTTGTGCCTCGCTAGGTGCCGAGAGAACCTTTATGAAGTTGAGTTGGGGCTGCGTAGAGCCGAAAGTGAACGAAATCATCTGCAACTAATTGTAGGCCGCCGAGACATCGAGATTCGAAGACTAGAAGGGAGGCTTGCTGAGATGACCCCCAAAGGCGATGATGATGGCTCGTCGACAGCCTTTAGTCTTGGCCTGAGGCTTAAGTGTCTCCGCCACTCCTTGTCGAAGATGACAACGGAGAGGGACGAACTATTAGCTAAAATTCACCACTTGCGGATAGTAGAAGATGAGCTTTTAGCGGGGAGAGAAGAACTAACAGTGACGATGGGGAAGTTGACGACGGAGCGCGACGAGTTGACGGCGGAGGTCGATGGGCTGAAGAGGGTTACGGTCGATAAGAGTATCGAGATTACTCAGCTCTGCCGAATTATTGTCGACAGTTCCGGTGCCGCAGGCTCCGCTGTGCTCCCTCGCTTCAAGATAGCCATGAAGGACGAATCTTTGAAGCAACGAATAGTTGAGCTAGAGGCGGAGGTTGCTCGCCTCAAGCCCCAATCGAGATGGATTAACGTCAAAAACACTTCGTGTACCCGTGAAGAGAGCAAGCGAGGGATTTCGTTCTACGAGCTTGAGACTCGCTCGCCCATTGCTCGGCAAAGTCCAGGTGACGCCCAGAGTGGGGTGGCTATTTCGTCGAACGGAGCGTCCGTTGGTGCAACTGTTAGAAGCAGCGCAGAAGATACATCTCAGTTTGCCGGTCTAGGGACGAGCTCCGAGGTTAGGCGCCGCCATCCCCAGGTGTCTTTAAACCGGAACATCCCTGCACCTAGGAGGCGTTGAAGTAGTTTTTTGTTTTTCCAAGTTTTGCACCTTGTCTAAGTTTGCGGAGTCGGTCTTGTAATTTTGTTTTTTTAACCCATTCGTTGTAGAGAAAAGTACAAGTCTTGTAACTTGGTTTGTTCCCCAAACATTATAGAAGCGAAGCTTGTTTTTTCTTTTGGACTTGTGTGTTTTGTTAGTCATCTATGGTTGTAGGAGCACTTCTGAAGGGCGGTCCACTTCTTACTCGCTTATGAGAGCGCTCGGCAAGGTGTGCCGAAGTCCAAAGCGAGAGTTTTTTCTCACGTTTGGGCGTCGGTGCCAAGAGCGCTCGGCAAGGTGTGCCGAATTCCAAAGTGAGAGTTTTTTCTCACGTTTGGGTGTCGGTGCCAAGAGCGCTCGGCAAGGTGTGCCGAAGTCCAAAGCGAAAGTTTTTTCTCACGTTTGGGCGTCGGTGCCAAGAGCGCTCGGCAAGGTGTGCCGAAGTCCCAAAGTGAGAATTTTTTCTCACGTTTGGGCGTCGATGCCAAGAACGCTCGACAAGGCGTGCCGAAGTCCCAAAGTGAGAATTACAACTTTAACTTTGACAACTACTCAAAATCAGAAGCAAATCTTCCTTCTTATAGGCACAGAATGTCAACCTTATGAACTTGAGATTGATAAGCAGTGCTATGGTTTTTGCAGCCTCCCACATATGAGAGCCACTGCAAATTGTAAGAGAAGCCAGTTTCTTGCAGTGGAGAGCAGCCTTTTGAAGAATTACTTCAACTTTAAACGAATCATAAGAACCAAAGGTTAGCTCCTCCATGTACTCCTCTCCCATGTCTAATATAGTGGTAGAAACTTTCAGTTGTCCAGACAAGTGATTTGGATTCCGAACACGTCATTCGAGTAAGTTTCAACGGTTGTGGGAGCAGTTCCGAATGGCGGAATTGAGCCAAGTCTTGGACTCCGAACACGTCGTTCGAGTAAGTTTCAACGGATGTGGGAGCAGTTCCGAATGGCGAACCACTTCTACCTCGCTTGAGAGCGAGCATGCGAAGCGGAATAGAGCCAAGTCTTGGACTCTGAACACGTCGTTCGAGTAAGTTTCAACGGTTGTGGGAGCAGTTCTGAATGGCGAACCACTTCTAGCTCGCTTGAGAGCGAGCTTGCGAAGCGGAATTGAGCCAAGTCTTGGACTCCGAACATGTCGTTCGAGTAAGTTTCAACGGTTGTGGGAGCAGTTTCGAATGGCGAACCACTTCTAGCTCGCTTAAGAGCGAGCTTGCGAACTGGAATCGAGCCAAGCCTTGGACTCCGAACACGTCGTTCGAGTAAGTTTCAACGGTTGTGGGAGCAGTTCCGAATGGCGAACCACTTCTAGCTCGCTTAAGAGCGAGCTTACGAAGTGGAATCGAGCCAAGTCTTGGACTCTGAACACGTCGTTCGAGTAAGTTTTAACAGTTGTGGGAGCAATTCCGAATGGCGAACCACTTTTAGCTCGCTTAAGAGCGAGCTTGCGAAGCGAAATCGAGCCAAGTCTTGGACTCCGAACATGTCGTTTGAGTAAGAGCAGTTAAAGGTCTAAAACAGAGAGATAAAATAATCACAAGGTAATTATCAGGGGAAAGAAGTTCTTTATTGATAACTGCTAATCGGCTGCTTCTAAGTTGCAAGCCGTTATTACAATGGGAAAATAAAGAAGCAAGTAAAAAACAAAAAGATAGGAATGGTTCGGCATTTGATCGTACTTGGAGAGGTGTTCAAACATCCTCTTGGTACTTCAGTAAATGGTCGGCATTCCAAGTTCTTGGTATCTCTCTACCTTCAAGGTCTTCAAGACGATATGCTCCTGGCCAGACTACCTTGGAAACCTTGTACAGTCCATCCCAATTCAGAGCTAGTTTACTATTTTGGCTGGGGAATGAGATAGCTAGCTTTCTGAGGACTAAGTCCCATTCCTTGAGATCGGTGGGACGGACTCTTTTGTTGTAGGCCTGCTCGATTCTCCTCCGATAATTTTGCTGGCAAATTGAAGCTCTTTCACGGAGCTCATAAAAAAGGTCCAAATTCGTCCGGAGCTCTCTGGCGTTCTGCTCTTCATCATAGGTAATAAGGCGAGGGGATGGCAAACCAACTTCTAAGGGGATTACGGCCTCGAACCCATAGGTGAGATTGAAGGGCGACTCTACTATGGGGGTCCGTTTCGTAGTGTGGTAGTTCCACAATGTGTTAGGAAGTTGTTCCGCCCATAAGCCTTTGGCTGACTTATCTAGTCTCTTCTTTATGCCGGAGAGGATCTATCTGTTGGCGTTCTCTACTTGACGATTGGACTGAGGATGGGAGACAGAGGAGAAGCGTTGCTGAATGCCGAGGTCTTCACATAATGATCGGAATGTTGCCCCTGTAAAATGTGTTCCGTTATCTGTTATTAGGACCCGAGGTACACCGAACCTACAGATTACATTTTTTCAGAAGAATTGCAGCACTTTGTTCTCAGTAATAGCAGCTAGTGGTTCGGCCTCGATCCACTTAGAGAAATAGTCGATTGCCACGACTAGGAACTTGAGCTGTCCAGGAGCTGGTTGGAATGGACCTAGCAAGTCCATCCCCCACATTGTGAAGGGAATTGGACTCGAGAGAGATGTGAGTTGTGCTTGGGGTAGTCGGCAGATGTTGGAGAACTGCTGACAAGGGCTGCATCGCCGGACATGTTGCTCGGCATCTCGAAGTCGGATAAGCCAGAAGTACCCGTAGTTCAAAACTTTCCTGGCGAGGGACCTTGTGTAACGCCCCGAATCCCAAATACACTGAATTCGAGATGTTCTACAGGATCTTTTCGCTTCCTTTAGTACAATTTTACGAGGAAATTTAAACTTTTCACTTTACATCAGAGTTTACATCAATATTACACTTTACATTGCACAGCGGAAGTAAAATTTACAACAATTGAAACAAATGTACAACAACATGGTATAATCTTTAAGCATCCATTCCTCTTTAATCTTTAACATGTCATTTACCTGCATATAAGACTATGGGTACGTCAGTTTATTCAACCGACGAACATTATACACGGCCATCCTCTCTATGCCGGAAATAGTATAACTTAACTTTCCATATTTAGCAAATACAAACTTGTCACATTTCAAATTAAAGGGACTACCCTATTGATGTCGTGTTATGATTGTGCACTTAGTCCTTAATGCAATTATTTGTATTAGATGACACTAATGCGCACTTGTTCGGATTTTATGCATCCCATACTACATAGGTCCGAGGGCAAGCCTCTTAATCGTTCTTCATCTTTGTAGGGTTCAATCCCTCGCCATGACTTAATCTACTACTGTAACTACGGTGAGTATCCTAGATGATCTATGAGTACAAGCACGTGCACTGGACCCTGGAGGGGAATCCCACGCCATGTCTTGACTCATCAAGCATGCATTCTGTGGCAGTTCAGCCTCCTCCCTGAACACGATCCTCTTGCAGTCACCAAACATCCCACAAGCGTGGCTAAAGTCCGATCATTACTGAGTTGTGCCCACGCCATGTCTTGACTCATCAAGCATGCATTCTGTGGCTCACACACCCGCACCGTAAACTCTAGTTCTCATACTCGTATTTTCTCTCACTTTCATCACATCTTCACTATGCACTATTCTTAATTTAATAGAATCATGAATAAAATCAAAGCTCTAGAGTTAGCCTCTCCACTAAACCGGACTTATTCATTTATACAAACGTGACCACCTTGGTCTTTCATTTCAATATTTTATTTCATTTCTTTCCAAATGCCGGGGGAGACTTAGCTACTCTTTCATTTCAATTCAAATTCACAATTTCCAAATTGAGCACTTCTAACTCATAAAATTCATATTCATAATCAACAGATTTCTTTTTCATTAACATGATCTCTAATTTATTCAAAACCATAATCGTACATGAATTCATATACTTCATCAATTATTAAATTCACATTGAAATTCACATCACTAATGAATAATCACATTTCATATTTTTCATACAACTCTCAATTAGGAATAAATCACATCCATCACATAATATCACTTCAATCTTTACTATATTACTTTTCTAACTCTTCATTTTAATTTCTTTTTGCAAGTTATAATTTCACAACAATATACATATAGAACCATAGTTCTATTTATGCATTTTATCCCTAAATCATAGTTCATTTCATGCAAATAATTCCCAAATCATTTTTATAAAGTCCCTTATATTTTTAGGAGAATAACCATATTTTTTCCATAATTTTTGGACAATTAAAAACTCCAAAAAAAATAATTTTTCATTCTTGCCGAGGGCAAGATTCGAACCCAGCACCCTAGAGAACACAGCCGACCGCACAGACCACCAGGCCGTATGCGCTAAGCGTTATAAAAAGGAGACAGAGTGTATTTGATACTCTTGGTCGGTGATTCTTATATTTAAAAAAATGTGAAATAATATGTGTGCCACAGGGATTCGAACTGATCACCACAGAGAACCCAACCGCTCCCTATGACCACTTGAGCTACGCGCTCAGTTGTCACAGTAGAACTTAAAATTTTTTTTGAATCGATTCTCACTGTTGTTTAAACGTTTCGATGTTCAACTAGTCCTCATTTCATTTTGCTTTGATAAAAAAAATACTGTATAACTCCAGATTAATACTACTTCACATAATTTGCATATCAGTAAGAGCAAAATTATTTTTGTAATAATTAAAACGTATTTTCATACACTAATTCAAATTATACATTATAATACTACATTTCTTCTCTTTTCGACATTTCTTCACATTGTAGTATTCTAATCTTTTTATCAATGAATTTTCACCTTAATTCTCTGACTTTAATCATTTATCTAACGTACAACTCATATTTTAATTTATTCATGCCCATATCAACACAAAGGATCTAGTTAACACATGAAAAGGGTATAATCAAGCTACTAACTTTGTGTGTAATTCTTAAGGGTAAAAGAATGTATTTTCTCTCAATCAATCCATGATTCTAATCAATTCACATACAACTCAAATAATAGCACCACATACCAATTTGTATGTCCACATTTCAATCATTCAAGAAGTCATTTTTCCCAATTCAAGTGTGCTCTTCTTAATCATTTTCATGCTTCAATTTTTCTAATTAAACTAGCATGCAATCCTACTTTAGAAATAGGAAAAATTTACCCACCTTATTGAAGAAAAGAACAATTAGCAATCTCCTAGAAAAATGTCCTTGCAACGAAATGCTCCTCCTCCTTGATGCGCACAAGCCTCCAACCCGAGCTCTCCTCCTTTGAATAGCCGGCCTCTCCTTCTTCTTGAAAGCAAGCACAATACCCACTCACAACTCAATCTTTTAACTCACAAAAATACTACTAGATAATGCAACTTAGACTATAGGTTTGGAAAGATTAATAGGCACAAGGATAACTAGCCAGGGGGGGGGGGGTATTTATACTAAAAATCAAGGAAAATAGATGGCTAGGATCAATTGGTTGGTTGTAGGATGGAGGGCTAGGATGAAAGTAGGAGTTGCAATAACTACCCACATCTAAGTAACCACCATACCATGATCACCACTCAAAATTTGAGTTTCCCTCCAAAAGAATGCAACCGGCCTAGAGAAAGAATGCATTTTGCACGTGTACGTGTAGTGCACGTGCATGCAACTAGGCCCAAAATTGTACCTTTAATTTTTGTATAAAAATAAAATAGTCTTTTAAATTGTATTCTACATGACAAGTTGTATAAAAATAGATTAATCCATGGGCTTTAGTTTTTGGCCAAAATAGTTATTTTAAAATAAGATAAATAAATTACATTTTGGGCTTCAAAAAAAAGGCTTTTTATCTATTTAAAGAAAAGGCTTTTGTATAAAATAATTTGAAAGCACATATTTAAATATTTATACCCATCACAATGAAAATAATTATAAGATTTAATTCAACCAAAATATTGCACGTGCACACTACGTGCAAAATAAAATAATTTTTCATTAATTGAAAAATCAGGGTATTACACCTTGACCCTGAATGGGCTTCGCATATACCTTCGTAGAGTTCTTGCAAGGCATACAAGGCTTCTTCCGGGGAGAGGCATCTCCAGTAGGGTCTGGCATCTACTTGGGTATAGGGGCATTTGTAAAAGACTCCTTCAACAAGGGTGTACCGCTCCGCTCTCGTTCGGATTCGACGGGCTTCTTTAGGATCTTGGGGAAGGGTCCCATCCCTGAGGAGCTCTATCAGAGGCTTCATCCAGTTGTTCCGGAGTTGGACGGGCTTCGATTCCATCGAGTCGGGGGCTTCTTCTTCTATGCTTGGTCTTAGGAGCACTTCGATTAGGACGGTCTGTTCAAGACCTTGGAGGAAGGAGGAGGCCAATTTTGAGAGGGCATCTGCTTGGAAGTTTTCTTCTCTAGGGATCCGCTGAATTTGTGCCTCTTCGAACAAAGCCATGAGACTCTGGACCTTGGCTAGGTACTTAACCATTCGGTCATCTCGTGCCTCGTAGTCTCCTAAGACCTGATTAACCACCAGCTGGGAGTCACTGAACACTCGAACACGTTGCGCTCCTGCCCTGCGAGCCATGCCTAGGCCTGCTGTTAGGGCTTCATACTCAGCATCGTTGTTGGAGGCTTTAAAGTTGATGCAGAGGGAGTATTGGAGAACGAAGTCATCTGGGCCTGCCAGAATGACTCCGACTCCACTCCTTTCGGTGCAAGAAGTCCCGTCTACATTAACTGTCCAGATGGGCAGCCCATTGGCTGCTTGACTCACTTCGGGGATGGTGCTTTCTACTATAAATTCAGCTAAGGCTTGAGCCTTAATTGTAGTCCGAGGTTGATAGGATATGTCATGTTGACTTAGCTCGATCGACCACTTCATCAGATGCCCGGAGGTCTCGGGCTTGTGCAGGACTTGCTTGAGCGGCTAGTCGGTAAGGATGACCACCGCGTGGGATTGAAAGTAAGGACGAAGCTTCCTGGATGCCATTACCAAGGCGTAGGCTATCTTTTCCAATCTCGGATAGCGGAGCTCGGCGTCTCTGAAAACCTTGCTCACATAATAGATAGGCTTCTGAGCCTTGTCTTCTTCCCTCACTAGCATAGCACTGAGGGTTTGCTCAGAAGCAGCGAGGTAGAGGTAGAGGGTCTCCCTGGGAATAGGCTTGCTGAGGAGTGGGGGGTTGACCAGGTAAGCTTTGAGCTGGTCAAACGGCCCTTGTTGTTGCTAGCCCCACTCGAAGCCCTTAGCCCCCCTGAGGGCCTTGAAGAAGGGGAGGCACTTCTCCCCTAACTTGGAGAGGAAGCGCCCTATAGCGGCGAGGCGTCCTGTGAGCTTCTACACTTCTTTCACATTTGTAGGAGGAGCCATATTCAGTATGGCTTTTATCTTCTCGGGATTGGCCTCAATCCCTCTGACTGACCATGAAGCCTAGGAACTTACCAGATGAGACCCCGAATGCACATTTATTCGGGTTCAGTCTCATGTTATGCTTCCTCAATACGTAGAAGGCTTCTTGGAGGTCGGTGACATGGTCGGACCCCTGGATGCTTTTCACTAGCATATCATCAACATATACCTCCATGTTCTGCCCGATTTGATTCTTAAAGACCTTGTTGACGAGGCATTGGTAGGTTGACCAGTATTTTTCAGTCTGAAGGGCATCACCCTATAATAGCAGAGGCCTTGATCTGTAACGAAGGAAGTCTTCGGGATATCCAGGAGAAACATTCTGATTTGGTTGTATCCGAAGAAGGCGTCCATGAAACTCAGCAGCTCATGGCCCGAAGTAGCGTCGATCAAGGTGTCGATGCTGGGGAGAGGGAAAGGATCCTTGGGGCATACCTTGTTAAAGTCAGTGAAGTCGATGCAAATCCTCCAGCTTCCATTGGCCTTCTTGACCATAACAACATTAGAGAGCCACTCGGGATAGTTGACTTCTTGTATGAACTGTGCTTTGAGGAGCTTGTCCACTTCCTCCTTTATAGCCTGCTGGTGCTCAGGGGCGAACTTGCGCCTCTTCTGCTGGACCGGTTTGGATCTCGGAGCAACACTTAGGTGGTGGACGAGGAGGTCCTCGGAGATCCCTGTCATGTCGGCAGCTGTCCAGGCGAAGAGGTTATGGTTCTTCCTGATGCAATGGACTATGTCAAAACAGAGGGCAGAGGGGAGGGTCTTGCTAATGAGGAATTTGCGGTTCGGATCTTGCTCTGAAAAGAGCACTTCTTCCTGCTCGTCTACTGGTTCTGACATAGGCTGGGTGTTCCCCTGGAGAATCTCAAGAGTCTCGAGGGAAAGGACAGGTCCCCCGGTCGAGGTCATGTAACATTTTCGGGCCATCTCCTGACTTCCCCTTACTTCCCCCTACACCTGCCTTGGTGGGGAACTTCATTTTGAGATGATAAACCGATTGGACAGCTTCTAGGGCAGCTAGGCCAGGTCAGCCTAGGATCACATTGTAAGCGGCTGGGACGTCGACAACCATGAAGTCCATTGGCTCCGTCCGGGTAGTAGGAGTTTTGCCAGCGGTTACGTCGAGGGTTATCACCCTTTTGATAGTCACTGGCACTCCCGTGAACCCATGGAGCGTATAGCCGGTGGGCTTGAGCCTGTCCCGCGATAATTTGAGTCCTTGGAAGGCTGCCAGGAAGAGGATGTTGACAGAACTACCATTATCCACCAGAATCCTCTCCACTTTGAAGTTAGCCATGTGGAGGTTAATCATTAGTGCTTCACAATGGGGCATTTGGACACCCTCTAGATCTTCATCCGAGAAAGTAATCGGGATGCCGAGACCTTTGGGAGGGGGTATACTGTGCACCGAATTAACTTCCCGGATGAAAACCTTTCGAGAAGAGTTGGAGGTTCCTCCCATTGGGCCTCCATGGATGAGGTGCAAAATGCGTTCTTCTTCAAACTCGGGAGTCTCGTCGCGCCTCTCAGGATGCTTGTTAGCCCCCCTGGGAGGTGGAGGAAGATCGATTCGGTCCTTTCTTACAAACTTGGATAGCTGCCCTCTCTGAATGAGGGCTTCAATTTCGTTCTTCAGAGCCAGACAGTCGTTGGTGTCGTGGCCGTGGTCTCGATGATATCGGCACCACTTCTCCTTGTCCCTCTTCTTCCCAGGGGTATTCATCTTCAGGGCAGGAGGCAGGACTCCTTCTTTCTCAACCTCCATGAGAATAGTTGAAACATTGGTGTTGAGAGGGGTAAACTTCTCAAATCTAGGAGGCGGGCGGCGCTGACCCCCATTGTCCTTCTGGAGCTTTTTAGCTCCCTCATCTTCGGCTGCCTTTCTCTTGCTTCCTGAGGAAGACTTCTCGAATGTGGGGCGATGTTCAGCTTCCTCAGCCCGAATGTACTTCTCACTTCTGAGGAGAAGGTCGGAGAAGTCTCGTGGGGGCTTTTTGGCTAGGGAGGAGCGGAGGCTCGAATTGAGGACATTGGACTGGAAGGCGGTTGCAGCGACCGATTGGTCGAGGGAGGCAATGGACCTAGCTTCCGCGGTGAACCGCTTGACACAATCTCTTAGTTTCTCGCCCTTCTTCTGGCTGAGGAAGAGTAGTGAAATACTAGTCTTCTCGGAGCGGCGGCTACTCACGAAGTGGGTAATGAAGAGGTTCTCAAACTGTTCAAAAGAGAAGATGGAGGATAGGGCGAGGCGGGAGTACCATTCCCGAGCCGGACCTTTGAGAGTGGCTGGGAAGGTCTTGCACAGTAGAGCATCGAAAGCCTGGTGGATCGTCATGAGAGTTTTGAAACTCTCGATGTGATCCACAGGGTCTGACTCCCCCGTATATGTCTCGAACTGCGGTGGCTTGAAGTTTGCTGGAAAGGGAGCCTCCATGATGGTTCGAGAGAACGGAGGTCTGCTTGGGCGGAGGGTCCTCCCTCTTAGCTCCTCTTCCCTGTCTAGTTCACCGAGGTGCCTCTCCATCTCGTGGATATGGCGATAGACTACATCATCCCTTCGACGGTACTTAAGTGAGCCTCTGGACTCATCTTCGTACGAAGGGGAGCGTGGGGTTCGGCGATGATACCTCGGAGAATGACGATGACTTAGGGACCGGTGACGAGGGCTCTAGACCGGCGGAGGAGTAGGGACCCTCTGAACATTATTGTTGTTGTTTGGTGGGAGATTGAGGGCCTGCAAGATTGTTGCCTGGAACTCTTGGAATTTTGCTCAGGTTATAGGTCCGTTCTGGTCCCCCTGATCCCTTTGGGGCTGCCGACCAGCAGGAGAATGATGCCTTCTTTGATGGTACTCAGGGGACTTTCTTCGCCTCCTATGAAGAGGGGACCTCCTATAATCGCAGCGGCGAGGGGATCGCGCATTTGGACATTCTGAGCGGGAGGCTCCCTCTCGGGCACGCCTTTCATCCAAACGGTGGTGAAGGTCCTCATCTTTTTGCCGGTTGATGAGGATGTTGCGGAGGTATTCGGAAGGCCAAGGGTTATGAGATGACATTGAGTCGGTTGAAGGGTTATGTACAGAGATATGGTCGCGGTGAAGAGGTTGCTTCTGAGGATAAGGACGGGAGGTCCCAATACCGGTGTTCTGGGGCTCGGCTGGAGCCCGCTGGTGCTGAGGGTTCTGAAGAGGAGGCTATTCCTGCTACAGGGGTTGATTAGACTGAGGAGGGAGTTGTCCCTATTGCTGGACGGTTTGGAGGGGAGCCTCCTGTTGCGGTTGAGGAGGAGTGGGTGCACGGTTGGACCCTCTAGATCTTAGTTTCCTTGGAGGCATGGCTGGAGGTGATCTTAACCGATGGAAGAGGATGGATTGCTATCGTGTTTCCCACAGACAGCGCCAATCTGTTGCCACTGAAATTGGTGTGGGAGCAAACAGATAGATTTGTGGATTCTTGGGATGTCGAATAGTCAAACCTGAACACCTTTCTGCCGGAGTTTGACCGTGATCTCCAGCCGCTGACCTGCAAAAAGTGCGAAACACTGGGGTTGATTCCGGCGACGCACCCTCCGATGCTCTAGTCAGTAATTGGAAAGATTATGAAAGAGCTTTGATTGGCAAAAGATTGATTACCTGTTAACAGTGGGGGATGGGGGATATTTATAGCCGTCTTAGGAACCAGTTTCGGGATAAGATCAAATCCCTACTTCCTAGTGGATGGATAGAAGCGATCAGGGCCGTTGATTAAGGACAATCATAAATTTCTTGCGGGTTGGAACCCACACCCAGTTAAGACAGATCCGTTCGTAGATTATTGGGCTTTTGGGAAAAGACCCAGTCCCCATTTCGGACCCGTTTGCAGGTGAAATTACCATTTTACCCATGAGCTTTAAGATTCGTGCCTGATTTGGACGGTTTCGATTTAACCCCATTTTTAGCCATATCAGGTTCGAAACCTAGCTTTGGCTACGGTTTTTTTTTAATTCCGATTTTTTTTAGAAAAATGATTTTTTTTTAAATGGTTTTAAGTGAAATAAATTCATAAAAATTATTATAATTATCCTGAAATTAATTAGATCTCATGGAAAATTTCTATTTCTTAATTGAAAATTATAGACCAAGTTAGAAGAATTATAAGAGTATTTTTACGAGATAAACAAAGCAATAATTAGTCTCCTTTAAAAAAATTTGTGCGAAGTTTTCTAAGAAATTCATAACTTGATGCAAATGTGAATAATTTTGCTTGGTCTAAATAAATGAGATTTTAGACTTATGAATGCAGAGAAAAATTGTGAGATTAGATTTGTAATTTGAGAAATTGTGAAAATGGAATAATCTTGTCTCTTTATTGTGGAAAATAATGCCTGAATTGAAATGAAAAGAATCATGATAACTTATGAAGATATTGGTGAGTGTGAATACTCAATTTATGAACATGAAATGAGATTTTGAACTAGAGGGTAGCTAAGTCCTACTACCGGCAATTGAATAAATTATCTTTTGAGATGAACTTTGAGATGAATGACCAAGTTTGGTCATATTGTTGATTGATGTTTAAGACCGGTATAAAGGAAAGAGCAAACTCTAGGGGTTGATTTAATTCATGATTCAAATAATTAAGGACTAGACACATAGTGGTGATGTGATGAAAGTAAGAGAAAAACACGAGTATGAAGGCCATCGGATTGGCGGTGTGAGAGTGATTCACAGATTGCCTGCTTAATGCGTCATGACATGGCGTGAGCACTACTCCGGAATTATCGTCCCGGTGGCGACGCTTTTGGGGTGTTTGGTGACTACGGGTGGTGCCATCGTTCCATAACAGAGGCTAAATTGTCCATAGATTGTTTGCATGATGCATCATGTCAGTGCGTGGGATTTCCCTCCAGAATGTCTGGACATGGGCTCGTAATTCATAGAACATCTAGGATATTTACCGTAGTTACTGTAGTAGTTAAGTCATGGTGAGGGACTGAACCCTACAAGATGAAGTACGATTAAGGGCTTGCCCTCGGACCTATAGTATGGGATGTATAGAATCTGAACAAGTAATATAAACAACGACATTAAGGACTAAGCGCACAACACAACACGACATCTATAGGATAGTCCCCGTAGTTTTGCTTATGACAAGTGTGGTTTTTCTAAGTAGGAGAAATTTGATGTATTATATCCTTGCGTCAGTTGAATAAACTGACGAGCCCACAGTTTCTATGCAGGATAAAGAGATTGACAAGATTAAAGTATGCATGCTGCTTAAAGAATGTTTTAAGTGTTGTACATTTTATTCATGTAATTATTGTAAATTACTTCCGTTGTTTAAATGTAATTTAAGATGTAACATCTGATGTAATAAAAGTTTTAATTTCCTTATAAAATTGTACAAAGAGAAGTGAAAAGATCCTGTGGAACTTCGAATTCAGTCTGTTTTGGAATTCGGGGTGTTTCATTTGAAACATGTAAATAGGAATCATTTCATGAATTTTTTCAGGAATTATTTCATTTAAACAGGAACATGTAAACATGTAAACTTGAATCAATTCATGAATCATTTCACGAGTCATTTCAGTCGATAGTATCAATACAGTCATTTTACTTATTAGGATATTGGATTCTACAGGTGGCCCCTACAAATTCTAGAGGTGGCCCCCATTTATGACGTGGCACTTATTTTCATGTGGCACTTAGCTCCCTCTGACACTTAGTTCCATTACCCATAACAATATCAATGACTATAATAATACATGATAGCTTGTAACTTGTAAACTTGTAAACATTTAATCAAGAATCATGAACTCAAGAAACATGTAAACAATAACCAGTTCAATACACAATGATCAATCAACAAACAATAAACAATAACCATAACATGTAAACAAGAGTTATTAAATACGAAAATAACGGGTTTATATGCAAAAACGTAACAATGCAAGTTATGGACATCAGCACCTATTGGTACTCAAATTCATTTTCCCGCTGCTACGAGAATGCAAATCCAATTCCATCAAGGGTTCCAGAAACCAAACTCCCTTCTGGTTCCAATGCATATTCACTTGATACATTATAGTTATAGTAGCTATGCATATAAATTCATTCTAAACTGATTTCGTGTACGAGTTCGGTTATGTAATTCACAACATGACAGTACTAAAATGGCAATAACTTAAAATCTATAAATCAAATTGGGAATTCGTAAGATGTTTCGGATTCTAAACTCAGTGTTCTACAATTTCTATGTACAAAGTTATAAATTTCAGTGTCGAGAACTGGATGGAAACCTCTGTACAAGTTTGGGAAAACGACATGGCAGAACATTTAAGTATTCGATAACATGATGAATTAATGGTTAAGACTCGAATCAATAACAGGGTACGATATAGAAAACAATGAATCAATAATTGAATTCAATTAGATATGATATTCAATTCAATAACTACTTGCCGGATTTCAATAACTATTTTCTTGAACCGGAATAATTAATTGAGTTCAAGAAATACTTGCCTATTACGTGGCCATTTCGAATGTGAGCGAATCCATAGAAGGTAAAGAATCCCAATGGCAATGACTACGGAGGCACGCCAGCAACACACAGCAAGATGAAAACACATAACGAGATAGAAACAACGAGTGATGACGACAGCAACACACAGAAAGATAGCAACAGCGAGGTAACGGCAGCTAACGTGAACAACAACACCAAACGCAGCAAGAGGATGTCGAGGTGGTGCTGCAGTGGAGGTCGACGGAGCTTCGGGAATGGTAGTGAGGAGGAGCAATGGTACAGTCGAATGTTAGCTACAAGGCAGCAGAGGGGTTTCGATGGAGGATTGGTTGAGGGTGTGCATAGTAGGTGGAGGAGATGATTGGGATCGTGGAGTCGAGGCAGCGAGGCGATTCAGGGAGGTCGTCCTCAGAGGCGTGCAGGCTGTGGCTGGCTGTTGTAATGGAGGTATAGAGGTCGAGGCGCTCGGTGACGAGATGATGGCAGTGGAGAGGAGGTCATCGGTGAGAAGATGGAGCTCGGTGGTGATGATCGGAAGGTGGATATCAGGTTTGCAGGGGTGCTTCGGCATAAAGAGCAAGCAATGGCAACAATAGGGATCGGAGAGGGTTGAAGACGGTGGAAAGAGGCTTCGGGTCCAGGCGATGGTGTGTGCACATCGCGAGGAGTAGTGGTGGAATGCAGGTGATGGCAGAGGGGGTAGCGAGCGACGGGTTCGGTGACGGAGGAGAAGAAAGGCAGGTGGTTGTGGTGATGTGTGGCGGTCGGGGTTGCTGCATTTGTCGATGGAGAGCTTGGGTTTCGGGAACGAAGAAAAGGAGAAGAGGAAAAGAAGAAGTAGATGGTTGTTAAGAGATGAGGGATTAATGGGCAGTTAGTTAGTGGGGATATTAGGAGATAATGTAACACCCCGCAAAATTGAAAATTACAATTTTGCCCTCGTGTGTTACGCACGTATATTTTGTAATGTGTTTTCATTACGTATTGTGATTTCTAACTATTTGTGCATTTCCCGTATTGATTTCAGTCGACAAAAATATAATATTCGATCTCTGGGTTTTACGTGCTTTTTACGTGTTTTTGATGCACGTGTCTCCACCGCTACGTACAATACTTTCTGTGTGTTTAAATTACTTATTTTATGTATTTAAATCTATTATATAAAATGGAAATTCATTTTTCTCTATTTTGATTAAAATAATTTTTGCACGTATAATGCACGTGTTTTCTACGTATGTAGCAATTACATCGTGGAATATATAAAATTAATAAATATATTTTCTTATATTGTATTTTATTATCTTTAACATTTTCCGTTGATAACGTCGGATTTCGTATTTTGATATTTTACGTGCGACGCACGTGTTTGTTTCGATACGTGCATTTGAGCGTATCCTTTCTTGAAATGAATTTCATAAAATGTGTGCACATTTATTTTTGCATTATAAATTTTAATTAAACAAATTTTCTTAATAGTATAAATGTTTGGTATATAAGTATATATATATTATATATGTATATAACATGGTAAGTAATGAAAGTGTTCAGGTTATACAAATGTGTTGTATGGAATATGTAAAATGGGTTTGTGATGGAAGGGCCCACGTGAGCTTCAACAGTAAGTGGGCTTAGAAAAATATATGATATTATATAGTGTAAATATGTAAGTAGATTTAAGCTTGGAGGGTAAATAGGGGCCCACAGTGAGATGTGTACAGCATGAGGTGCTGTTCCTCCCACCTGACATGGAGGTGAGGATAAGAAGGGGTTAGGCCGGTTTTGGTATTGTGAGGAGGGAGGGAGAGAGTGAATGAGAGAGTTAAGGCTTTGAAGAGTGGGGAAGGTGAAAGGTTGTAAGTTTTAGGAGTTTAGAAAGTGAAGAGTCATATGAATTAATTTTGAGAGTTATTAGGGTGTGAATTTTGCAGAATAAACCCAAGCTTTATCCTATAAATAAAGTCCTATTCTTTACACTTCTCTTGCACCAAAACAAAATCAAAAGAGTAAGAAAGAAAGAAAGAAAGAGAGTAAGAGAAGAAGTGTTCTTGTGCTTGGAGCCATTACTAGGAAGGAGAAGCCATTACTAGGAGAGGAGACAAAGCTAGGAATCTTTGAAGCTAGGAGTGGTGACCACTTTCTTTCATTTGTTCAACCTTCAAACTTGAGGTGGGTGGTTTATTTACTTTCTAGTTGTAGAACGTGCATGATAAACATTATAGATGAGTATTATATTTTAGTAGAACCAATCTATACATTGATAGTAATAAAGATGCTATGCAAGAAAATAAATCTATATCATGCTAGTGGATATTCTCATGCTTTCTAGAGTAGAAATTTGCATGCTAAATTTGTTAAAAAGTAATATGAGTTGAATAAGATATTTGTAGAATCCATGCTAGTAAAATATAATAATTTTGTTGAAAGTAGTGAACAAATTAATACCATGCTAATTAATACATATGAATCATGTTAGATTGTTTGCAAGTCTTATTTGTCAAAACTATGATAAGTATGGATAATGATTAAAGGATATCTTTGTAGATTAATGCTTAAAAAGAAGAGAAAGATAAATTTTGTTTTGTGAGTTTTTGACTCGTCAACATTGATAAACACATTAGTTTTCGCATAAGAAATACTTGAAATATCCATGGTTGAACTAAAGATGTATTTGGTCTTTTGAACAAAATTTTAATTTGTATGAAAGTAGGGACGAAACTTCTTAATAAGTAAATCAAAGAAAATAAAGTTGTTGTTTTGGAACAAATTAAATTTTTTATGCTAAAGAGAACAAATGTAATATTTGTGAGTCGTTTTATTTTTCTAAAATATGATCCACAAGGCAGTGAGATACTGATATAAAATCTCAGTCTATATAAGTCTAATTTCAACTAAATAAAAGAGTAGATCAAAACTAGAAGAATCGATTTTTTGTGAAATAATGAAACATCATGAAATTGGAATAAAACCCACTTGATTTCTCTGTAAGTCGATTGGCGCACTTGGCCTGTTGGCTTGGCTTTGCGCTGATTCCTGGTCAGCCTGGGTTCAAAACCTGATAGGCTCAAAATCTTTTTGTTTGTTTTGTTTTATTCATCTAAGACCCAAGATTCAAGGTAAAAGGATTTTATGAGGACTTTAGAACAATAAGTCCATATGGACTTCCTGGTTGGTGCGGTGAGCTGGGTGCTGCCTGGGCTTCACGGGTTCGAAGCCTAGGGTGGGCTTTCATTTTATTTTTTGGGTTTTTAGTGATTTAAATCAATCCTAAGGCTTTGAAAAATTTGAGGAAAATCCTAGTACTCATAAAACATGATGGAGAATTTATAGAAAATAGTTAAAAGATTTTTCTTGTTTATTGACAAGTAAAAATAGATATCTTGAGAAACATTAATTTTGAGACATTGATTTATGCTACATTGAGCAAAATGAGAAATGAAAAATGAGCTTTTACAATTATTAATGAAAATTATTAGTAGAATGAGAATAGATTATTATCCATGTGATTAAACTTCTCTTGATGTGATGATTTTCTCATGTGAAGTTAGAGTACTTGATATATGTTGAAATGTGAATTGGTTATTGGCACTAAGTTATTCAAGAGATTATTGTTGAATGAAGTTTGTTCATGAAAAAGATTTATTATTGTGAAAGAATCATGAATAGTGCTAAAATGAGATATTGCTTAAGCTGTAAAATGAGTTAAAATGATGAAAGGATCTAGGTTGAAGACATGATTATTAAAGGGTAGGTGTACCCATGTTTCTTGTACATGAAAGATTTATGATTTAGAATTAGTAAGACCTCAGTTACCGGTAATTTTGAAAGAAAGATTTTGAGACTTGATTTCGAGATAATGCCGTCGGGCGATCTCGTATTTTTGTGAACAAATCCGGTAGGAGGTAAAACTGATTCTAGGGTGATAACACATTCAAGTCTTGAACTAAAATAATTAGGCACATAAGTGAAGATGTAATAGACTTGGGCAAACGTAAATGGGTGCCTCTATATAGTCGGCGGTGGATCTCCGTGGCTATAGACCCAGTTGGTGGACTGTGGTTGCTCCGTAGGAGATGAACTGTATTTTATCCGGGACTTAGGATAGTCGGCGGATGTTTACCATACTCCAATGTATATGTGTATACCGGGGCTAGAAAGGCATTTGAGGGTTATTCTCACGATATAATAGCCAGGGAGGCTAGGATCTGTTATTATAGCCAGGGAAGCTGAGATCCGTATCCGTGAAATAATTTAAATCTTGTTTTATTACCGGGTAGTCTTATGGCGAGGGATCGAACCCTTCAATGTGGAGTACGTAGGCGCTTGCCCTCGGACCTATATAGTATAGGATGCATAGAATCCGAACAAGTGTGCATTAGTGTCATCCTAGTATAGAATTGTGTGCATTAGGCATTAAGGTATGACATACACTTACATGTTTAGCGTAGACACAGTTAACACTTATTTATTCATTCAACTGTTATGTTTTATTAAAGTAATGAGATCGTTATATGTACGACGTAGAATTGATAGCCGAGTATAACATTTTGTCAGTTGTAAGTAACTTACGTGCCCAAAGATTGATATGCAGGTAATGGACTATTCATGAAGGAGTAAAGATGTTGTGATGCAAATGATGTTAAAGTTATACAAGTTGTATTTTATTTCAATGTTGTAATCTTTATTTCTTCCGCTGTGTAAAAATCAAGTGTAAACAAACTCTGATGCATTATTGAGAAAAGTTTTAATTTCCTTGTAAAATTGTACGAAGTGAAGTAATGATCCTGTGGAATCTCGAATTCATCCTTATTTGGAATTCGGGGTGTTACAGATAATTAGGGGATTAGTCGGGGATTTGATAGTTATGTAACGCCCCGAATGCCCTATACAGGCAATTCACGGCACACCCAGAAATATTTTCCTTCAATTGAGTACATAAACATAATATAATATAGGAAAATGCAGAAATCTTAATATAAATCCAAACCTCTTGGATTGGTAAGATGATGGGCTCAAGATATCACACCTATATGCTTAAACTTTAGGCACTCTTACCTGCACAACTCAATTGTGGGCTTATCAGCTTGTGAGGCCGACGGTAAGAATCACAACAGCTTTAACTAACTCAAAAAATAACATAATAACATACATAACATAATAGAAATAAAACTGGAATCAATGAAATAAATGCAAATGAAAATTTGTCAATTATACAATGTCATATGAGTGTGAATAAACAATTAATTAAAACATCAAACATATGCTTATTATGAAAACATGCACAATCCAAATATGCTCTTTTAATACACGCTTGTTTGGAATAATATGCCGCCCATACAACATATTTTTTAAAGTAAGCTACTAGCGTTTATTCTCATTACATGGTTCAATATCTCATTATGCAATACCTACTAATGTATTCTACACTGTTTCTGACATTTATCTAGTGACTAGTATGGTTGTAGTTGTTCGGTCCAATTTCGTTACTGCAGTCGGTAGTGGTCATGTCGGCACCCTGTGGTCTTTCTCCACTTCTGAGCATCCATAATGGTGTCCAGCCCAGGTGGTCTCTCTCCACTCCCCAGTCTTACATATTCCACCCTGCCCGAACCAAGCGGTCTCTCTCCACTCCTCAGTACTACCCTGTGGTCTCTCTCCGCTTCCGGACCTCACTAAAATCTGTCACGAATATATGATGACTCTGCAAGCATTTCCTGCTCCGCCTAAAGACGCAGAGTTAAACTCTCGCTTCTCATTCGTATCTGATAACATAGAACATCAACGGACACTTATGGGTCCATCCCCTAAGTTCAGACAGGAGTCTATGGCCTATACATTGGCACCCCCGTTCTTAACACTGCATCTCAGAAATTAACAGTCTATACAACGCCGTATGTGTCCCCTTGACAGATGAATACAACTCCCAATAATTATATAAATTTCAATACTTGATAGAAAATTGATTTCTTAGTCTCATATGAAACCTCAATGAGTCTACTACTACATTATAGTTAAGAACCTCTAGATTTAACCCCCAATAAATCTGTCTAATACCATTTGTAAGACAATAGATTCAGAATCCAGTAGCTGCAGCTCTTGCTACTTTAAAAAATCACAGAAAATCCCACACTTCTTGGAAATTGGATTTCTTAGAATAAAAAGAAAGATTAATGAGTCTACTTCAAATTCTCAGTTTATAGTTCCCTAAAAAATACTTCATTTAAAGGGTTAAAATGATCAAACACCAAAAGGTGTATAAATCTCCAGAATCCAGGAAAACTATCAACCAGTTATAAGTTCGAATTCATTAAAAATAATAAACGATATCCAAAATTCGTGAAATTTTGTGAGCATATAATAGACATACACTAGATTCACATATAAAAAGTTCAGCTTACAATTCCATATATTTGGAGAGATATGGTTTTTGAAAATAAGTATGATATTCAGCGAGAATTATGAAATAAATTATATTTCATTTCTAAACCAGTAATGTATTCAGATTTTATTAAAATACAAAGCGACATCCAAAAATAATGAAAATTTGAGGAGATGTTGTATACACATATAGGATACACATATAAAAATTTCAGCCCTACATTCCATCTAGCTAGAGAGAAACAATTTTCTGAAGTGAGATCAACTTTCAGGACATAAACTATTATAGCATTTCGAGTTTAATCATATCGTAATCTCACAAATTAATTAACAGCAACTAACACCCATAATCGAACAACATCCATACACAATTTAAGCATGAATACTCAATTTATATAAATTATCTAGCATGCATACATCCTATAATATAAATAGAATTGGTTAAAGTTGTTACCCACTTATTCGTTTCTAAATTCAATTGTTTCTATGCTCGAGTTGGTGAAGACAGCAAGGAGATAGTAGCAACACGAATGACGATAAGCAACCAACCTCAGCAAGGGTTCGTCGGGTTTGAGAAGTGAATAATATGGAGTTGTATGTATATGTATATTTATGTATATATATATATACAGATATATAGAGAGAGATAGTGGGAGTTGAAGAGGCAGTAAGCAGTATTGGGGATCGAGCTGGCTTCGAGTTGGCTTGGTTGTCGAGTGGATGGAGTGGGGGTTCGGGTACGGGGCAACAAAGAGCTACGGGTTAATGGAGGCTTGGAGGCTTCAGGATGAGGGTGAGCTCAAGATGAAGTTAATGGAGGCTACAATGGTGGTATTGGAGTTGTAAGGGTGCGGTGGAGCTTTAGGAGGTGGTCGGGGTGAGGTGAAGGTGGTGAGGCAGCAAGGAGAGTTGAAGGAGGAGTGGGTTGGCGGTTGGGTGCTAGGTGCGGGATGAAGGAGGAGGAGAAAGAAGTAACGGAGTTGTGGAGTGTTGATAGAGTTGCAGGTTGTGGGCGGAGGTGGCAGCGGTGAGTGGTGATGGTGAGAGTTGAGGGTGAGACAGAGCTCGCATGTTTGGAGTTATCGAGGTGAGGCAGTGGAAGCTCTGGGGTGCAGTGATGGTGGTGATGATGGAGTGGAGGGTGGGGAGGTGGCTGCGGGTGGTGGAGAAGGTGGAGGAGCTTGGAGGTGGTGGAGGTAGCGATGAGGTGGTCGGGGTGGTTGTGGGTGAGGGTGAGGCAGAGGGTGACGATGAGGAGAAAGTGGTGCATAAGATGGTGGTGGCTGGGTTGGAGTGGTGGTGAGATGGGTGCTCAGGGGTCGGGGTGATGGTGGAGTGCGGGTGAAGGTGGCGAGGCGAGGTGCAGAAGAAGGCGAAGGTGGTGGTGGCTTGTGGGTTTCGGAGAAGAAAAGAAGAAGAAGAAGAAGAAGAAAGTGATGGGGGTTTGAATGTTTGTGTGTGTGTGTGTGTGTGTGTGTGTGTGTGTGTAGATATATATATATATATATATATATATATATATATATATATATATATATATATATATATATATATATATATATAGGGAGGAGGAGTAAGAGTTAGTCTATATCTCTACTATTTTAATGGGAGAGTCGAGATTTGTAACAAACAAACCCTAACTTTGTAACTATATAAACACGTCCAAACTATATCTAACAAATATAAAAGTGCACCACATGCACGTGTAACCCGAATCAAAATATTCAAATATAAACTATTTTTTTTCTTATTTGATATACGTTCATTTAATTTCATGACTTCACATTTTTTAGACGTGCATCGCACGTACATTATATATATATATATATATATATATATATATATATATATATATATATATATATATATATATATATATATATATATATATATATATATATATATATATATTACTCCTCCTCCCTATATAATATATTACTCCTCCTCCCTATATAATATATATATATATAGGGAGGAGGAGTAAGAGTTAGGCTATATATATATATATAGGAGTAGGCTAATAGATTAGAGGTTTAGGGGTATAGGAGGATAGGAGGAGGTGGAGGCAGTAGTAGTAGGGGAGGTGAGTTGATGCAGATGTAAAATGTAGTTGGGAAAATGAGGGTTAGCCGTTAGATTAAATTAGGATTAAGATTATGGATATGATTGTGATTAATCGGGGTTAGAGTTTGAATTTCAACTCAAATTAAATAATCGAAAAAATTAGAATGGATCAGAAATTATTTGGGTTGAATTCAAAATAAGAGAGAACAAAATGAATTGAAAGAACGAAAAGAATTTATAAGAGGTCGAAACACAAAAACGTAAAATATTTATTGATAATGTACGAAAACACATGTGTATAATACGTGTGGGGCAAAATTGTCATAACTTAATTTTGCGAGGTGTTACAAGTAAGAATTTTTTTTGGGGGGGGGGGGGGGGGGGGGTTCAGGTAGGATTTGTGTAATGGGTTGCGGGTAGAGACTTAAGGTATGGCTAGGATATGAGCTCATAAAATAAATAATCAGATAATAACAATATAGAATGAATTAGGAGTTTATGTGTGAGCTTGAGTTTGGCTGTAGATTGTTTTGTTTAGGTTGGGCTTCACATAAAAAAATAAATAGTTTGTAGAGTGGGCTAGGATAGAAAAATAATTGCAATTAAAAATAGAATGGGCTTACAAAAATAAATAGCTAAATAAATTACATAATAGATTGGGCATGAGTTAAGTTCAAGAATTAATAAATCGAATGATATTTTATAGAATGAGTTTCAAATTAATCAAAATAATCAAATTATAATAATAGACTTGGTTTGGGTTAAAATATAATTAATCAAATAAAAAAATAAACAAACTTCTAGAATGAAATAAGATTTGTGTTAAAATATATAATCATTTGAAAATAACTACGAATACATTTGATATTTTAGAAAGGACTTTAATAGGAAATCTAAAATGAATTTAAGAGCGGAAAAGAATTTATAAAGAATTGAAATACAGAGAATACACAGAAAATATGTATAGGCAAAAACGAGAATTACAATATCTCTCAAAACTAAAAACATGAATGTTCTAGATCTTTTTCTTGGCGTTCCATAACATTTTGAATCATCACAATCAGAGTTCGAATGATAAAGTTATGTCCATATTACATAGTGATGTCGAAATTGTCCCAAAAAAATTGTAAGTAAAAATCGCTTATAACTGATGCCGCTATTCCCAATTACGACATAATTAATCTGATGCCGCTATTAGCAATATTGATGTCAGTAAAATCCACAGTGTACTCCAAATTTATGGACAGTTTGGACATTGCTACGTAATCTAGGCATAACTTTATCATCAAAACTCCGATTGAGATGATTCATAATGTTATGGAACACCAAAAAAAAATTCTACAACTTTTATGTTTTGAGTTTTAAGAGATACTGGTTGCATCAAGATCGAAAACGGATTCGAAGTTGATGCACCTACACAAAATTTGGAGTACACTGTGGATTATACTGATGTCGCTATTGCCAATAGTGGCATCAAGCTAATTATGCCGTTACTGGGAATGACGGCATAAGCAATTTTCACTTACAGTTTTTTTTCTCAACTCATAGAACTCCTAAGTGAATGCAATATGTATTGATGCCGTTATTTTCAATAGCAGCAATAGAAGAAAATAGTTTACAGGTGCCGTTGACAATAACAACACCAAAATAATACTAAAATTTTTCACGTGCGATGCACGTTTTGATAAGAGTTGGAGGATTTTCGCGTGCGATGTACGTGTTAAGAAATAGTTTAGGAGTTGGACGTGCGCTGCACGTAATTGGGAAAAATATTTTGAAGAGAAAGCTACAATTTGTACGTGCAAGGCACGTTTTCATAAGTAATTTGAGTTGTACGTGTAACATATGTATATGTTTAGTGTTAAAAACATATTATAAAATTATTTTGTACGTGCGTTGCACGTTCTAAATAGGTGAATTTTTTTATTTGTTTATTTTTGTTGTAATTAATGGAAGTGTTGGTGTTGCACGTGCAATGCACGGATTTGTATGTTGACAAATGACAACCCCAACTCTCCCATTATAATATTACTAGTATCATACACGTGCACACGTGCACGTGGGAAAAATTAAAGGGTTAATGAAAAGGATTAAAAGAAAATAATTTCCTAACTGATCCACTTTCAAAAATATTTACCAAACTGGTCCACTTTCAAAAATATTTACCAAAGAGGATCATTTTGTCAACACGTGCACTGCACGAGTTGGCTTCAAAATGACAACAATGACATATGACACTAACCCCTTCTTCCATTATAATAGTAGAGATAAAGATTAAAGATGTGTTGTTATTGCTACAACACACGAATTTGTATGTTGACAAATGATAATCCCAACTCTCCCATTATAATATTAAAGATGTGTTGTTATTGCTAATAACATTTTATGTTGACGTGTCCAAAATTAAATCAGTTTGGTAAATATTTTAAAAAGTGGATTAGTTTGGTCATTATTTTAAAATTTTGGATCGGTACGTAAAAAATTCAAAAACAATGGAGTGTAAGGGAGAAAAAGAAGTCTTCACATGGATTTCAACAAAAGAAGCCAAAGACCACATAGAAACCACCACCACCCTCCTTGTGACTCCATCCAAATAAACACACCACAATCAATCAACACCCACAGCATCACCCTCCCCAGTTAACTCCCAGACCCCACAACCAACTAGAGGGTTTCACCCAAATCTAGTGAACATAAAAAATCCACTGATTTTCTCTCGCCAACTGGAACCATTCCCCGTGAACCCCGCCCCAAAAAGCAAAAACAAACAAAATAGCCAGGCGGAATCTCCAACAATCTCCACGTGTCACCTCCCCATTGGACATTTGACCAAGTGGCCCAAAACCGATTTCCCCCTTCTTCTTCCTCTTCATTCCCCATTTCGATTTCCAAATTTCTCAAATTTCTTGATTTAGATCTGATTCTAAGCGATGGCGTCACGTGAGGAGAACGTGTACATGGCGAAGCTCGCCGAGCAGGCGGAGCGGTACGAGGAGATGGTGGAGTTCATGGAGAAGGTGGCGAAGACGGTCGACGTGGAGGAGCTGACCGTCGAGGAGCGGAACCTGCTCTCCGTCGCCTACAAGAACGTAATCGGCGCGCGGCGTGCATCTTGGCGCATCATCTCGTCGATCGAGCAGAAGGAGGAGAGCCGCGGGAACGAGGATCACGTGACCGCAATCAAGGAGTACAGATCCAAGATCGAGGATGAGCTCAGCAAGATCTGCGATGGAATCCTCGAGCTCCTTGACTCGCACCTGGTTCCGTCCTCGACGGCGGCGGAATCCAAGGTGTTTTACTTGAAGATGAAGGGGGATTACCACAGGTGTGCGCAGTGCGCGTGTTTTTATCATTTTAATTTTTTTTTAAAATAATAGTTTTTAAGGTGAAATGGTTGTGATTTGATGCACAGGTATCTTGCGGAGTTTAAGACTGGTGCTGAGAGGAAGGAGTCGGCGGAGGCGACGCTGTTGGCGTACAAATCTGCTCAGGTTGATTGAATGTTTTTTGATTAAAAAAAATTTGGGAGATTTGATTTTGTCAGGTTCCCATCAAGTTCACTTTGTATTGTTATGCTCTTTACAAATCGTGCTGGATCTGGATGTAGTTCGTCTACTGTTTTTGTTCTACGCAAGATTCAATTTTGTTTAACATCAACTGTTATTGTGTTAGGACATTGCTCTGGCTGAGCTGTCTCCAACTCATCCGATAAGGCTTGGGTTGGCACTCAACTTTTCGGTGTTCTATTATGAGATCCTGAATTCGCCGGACCGTGCTTGTAATCTCGCAAAGCAGGTGTGTTTCTTTCTGTGAGCTTGTTTATATTTCGTGGGATTAATTTCCCTGTCGACTGCTCTATGATTAGATTTGCTTTAGATATAATTTTGTAAGTCTGCCACGAACACGGCACATCTAGATTGTTATAACTAACTAACTAACTGCTCGTAGTATGTCTACATGGATGTGTAGAATGTAGGATGTTGTTGGTCGTGATGCTTGTGTAGCTATGAATGACTCTCGTAAAAGAAACTGAAATACAGAAGTGACTGCAGCCCTTTTTTTTGGGGGGGGGGGGGGGGTTGTCACTTATTTGATAACTTCTGTTTAACATGTTTTGTAGTTGTGAAAACTTGAACATGTGTAGTTTAGTGTGTCGTGTATGTGGACTTCTGAGTGAGCTGCTCATACGTGTTTGATATGCAAATACATGAATATAAACTATTATAAGTGTGAATATGACATGGACTTAGATTTAGCTTAGGCATGCTTCTTTGATGTTTTCTCTTTGGTTGTATATATATATATATATATATATATATTTTATATTCATGGACTGATTATTTACTGTCATACAAAATGTGAAGTCCTTGCTAATGGCTTAGGTTTTGTTTTGTTTTCTTTGGTTTCTCTGTACGTTATGTATATTCATCCTGAATTGATCATTGTTTTCAACCAATGAGTTTGTGCTCATTAGGTCACAATATGGGTATAATTGAGATTCATGGGGTTTCTCTAAAGACTTTCTGTTAAAGATAATATTCATCTTCTCAATAATATGGAACAGTTCAAAAATCTACTTTTTATGCTCAACAATCTTCTACATGCTTTAATTCTTGAGCAATCAATTGCTTCATTCAATTCTCACTGGAGCTCAACCGGAAATGTATCCCCTGTTCTGGAGGAAGGAAGCTTATCCAGTTCAAGAGCACTTGATTGGTAAAGACTTGGGAATGGAAGTGGTTCAATCCAAAGCATGACAGAGAACCTTACTGACATTTTACTTGTTTCTAATGCATGGCTATCATACCTGCTAGGAAACATGGTACTAAGTTTCTCATTATTTAGCTTATATTCGTAATGTTACTTTCACTTATATTCTTAATGTTACTTCCACAAATGAATTAGTGATATACATTATTACATAGTTAAGTTGCGGACCACATGTCTGCATTAAAATTCTAAAACGTATTTTTTGCTTCATCAGTAACTCCAATTATCAATATTAATTGAATAAGAGTTGTTGCTACTTTTCTGTTGTTTTGAGAAGTGTAGTCCATGACATCCAAGCACCTTTTCTATCTTAAGTGGCTAAGTTAAAAATTTCTTAATCTTGGATGACAGGAAACTATTAAATAATAATGAGACAATAGCTGGTCAAATTCAGATAAGTTAATCTCTGTCTTCTAAATCCTAATCTTATCAACCAGACTTATAGTTGAGAGCGCAAACTATTGTAGTATAAGTCACATTGAAAGAAATCCTGTACTCTCTCCTTTAGCTCTATCGTTATACTCATTCAAGAACTTACATAATAGTCTTTTATATTTATAATTGTAGTTAATTTTTTCTAAAATATTATAGTTTATTTTTGAAGTAGTTTAATAGTTGCATATACGAGACATGCTAAAGGTAGCTCCAATCCAAGATAAGTTAAAAGAGAATCGCCTTAGGTGGTTTGAATGTCACATGTAGGCCTTATAGTGCCCTCGTTAGAAATAGTGATTTGATAAGTATTGTAGGAAGAGTTAGGTTTAGGGGAAGACCTAAACTAACTTGGGTGAAAACGGTGAGAAAAAATATGATAGCTTGTGACCTTACAGAAGATATTGCGCTAAACCGAATAGAATGGAAAACCACGATTAATGTAGCCGACCCCGACTAATTGGGAAAAAGGCTATGTTGTTGTTTTCTAGTCGCACAGTTTATTAAATTTTAATTTTAATATATTTAAAAATAAGCAATTTTCATTATATATTTAGTAGTCTAGCTATGCGTTAGGGATTAGAATGTTCTGCAATTGAGAAACAAGTCCCAATAATGTATGTCAGATGAAATAAGGATGTTCAGATAGATGACCAGCAAAACACTAAAAGATTAAAAAATATCTGTAAGAATTTAGAGGTGGTTCCTGTTGAGGATAAAAGAAGGATAACTGATTGAGATGGTTTGGTCTTGTGCCACATAGACCAGTTGAAGCACCGGTTTGGACCACGTCTGTCTTCTAGGATTCTGTATATCTTAAAAGAGTGCTCATGTTTTATTTTACATTTGTGTCTATGGCATATGCCACTCATCTTCCCTCAGGTTGGACTGGCCATTGTTTTATATAAAATTTGTGAGTTTTATTTTGGCTCTGGGACTTTGATGACACTGCTAGATGCTCGTTGGTTGTGTTCAAGCTACTAGGGAACATATTGTTTCTGTATCCATTATTTTCCTCAATGTGTTACTGGTTTTTCCATTATATATTTTTTGCTTCTTTTTTTGTTGCAGTTGTTTTAATGTTTGTTAAAACCTGCACTGATTGTTAGAAGCAAAGATGACTCTGATTGCAAGTTACCTTTAGGAGTAATTCTGAATATACAAGGATTCTCTTGTATATGATAAAATTTCCATTGGGTTATTTATTTATTTATTTATTTATTTATTTATTTATGTCAAGTTTTCTTATCTCATGTCAATTGCTCCACCACAGGCTTTTGATGAGGCTATCTCAGAGTTGGACAGTTTGGGTGAAGAATCGTACAAGGATAGTACGTTGATCATGCAGCTTCTCCGAGACAATTTGACACTATGGACTTCTGACATCACGGTCTCTCTCTCACTTTCTCACTCTTTGTGACTGTTTGTGAATTCTTTGGTTGTCATATTTTTTATTTACATATTATTAATGTTTGTTGATTTCCAGGAGGATGCCGGAGATGAGATCAAGGAGGCCCCAAAGAAGGAGGGAGAGGGGCAGTGATTGGTTACTAATTCAGTCAGAACCTGTCATCACGTATTGGCATATATGGAGGATATATGCTGATCTTCTTGGGCCTTTCATTTTACTTTTCATAGGGATGTAGTCAGATTTCTTATGCTTGTATTTGGAGATAAAAATGCTTGAATTGTCATGGAACAAACATGTTTACAATGATTGATGATTATTAAGGATTGTTGGTTTTAAATTTTCTACTATGTTATACCATTTCAGTAGAAGTAATAATCTTTGTGGGATAACGAGGATTACAGTTTCTTTTACCTGTAGTCTTCTTACCAATACATTTTATTTATATTTCAGTCGCATCGTATGCATATTTGTTTGGTATTATTTTGGTATTTTCTTTTGAAAAAATTGGTAGAAATATTGAACTTTTGAGCATGTTTTCCTTTTCAGAATTCAATAGAATTAGTGTTATATTTTAAGGACAAATCTGTTTGGAACTGCCGAGCCGCCCTAATATCTATTATTTGCACTACTATTTATGCACACTACAATGAACTGTCTACCGCAATCATACTTTTGTGGATAGCATATTTGTTATTGAGATAATTTCCTTGTTCCTAGGTTTCTCTGTCTCTCTTTTCCTACTGATTGTCAAATATTCGTCTGGTGTTTAATGTGATGAATAAAGATATGATTATGATCCATTTTTGAATCATCAAAATATTTCTGTACTAGGTTTCTTCCAGTTTGGTATCTCTAATCCAATATTTTCTTTCAACTGGTAACCAGTAGAAAGATATGTTAAGCTATATGCATAAGTTGATTTCTCCCTTTCCCCTTTTCTGCACATGCTTTCAAGCTGGTGGTCGCTCTATTTCTAGTGATTCAGTCCTTTGCCATTGGATGATACAACTCTCCAGTTCCCATTTCCGTTCTTATGTTTGAACTTATTACACAATAAATTTTAAAGATTGGGTAGCATATCTAGCTGTTAGTCTGTTACCTCGACATCAATATGATTTGACACAGGCCCCGTAGGAAGTGTTTCAAGGGTTTGGAATAGATCTAATCCTTGTTAGTTTGGTTGACAACTAAACGCCGAAACTGTTGTGTGTCCGCAAGTTCAAATACTAATGCAAAGTAGCAGCTGGCAAACTAGTTTCTCTTCCTTCAAAACCATTGTTTCTCCTGCTGACAACATGTTCTCTGTAATAGTTTGGGTGGGCTGATCTTGGTATAGCATTTTTTACGTGTGTTGGGTTAGAAAATAGAAATAATAAGAGCTATCCTTTGCTATGTCAATTGCTATATATATAGCATTTAGAGCATCCACAGTCGTTTTTCTCATTTGCTATAAAATGGCAGCTACAGTAATAGCAAATGCCATCGATCGCTGCAGTCGTCATTTGCTATATTGTTTCTCATTTTTTAGAAAAAAGCGAGCGACGGGGTATCATATACCGTCCCATCGTTTACAATAAATTAAAAAAAGATTAATTACTTATTAACTATTAAACTATATTAATTAACTAAATTAAATATTATAATATTTACTAAACCTAATTAATTAACTAATTAAACCTAAAAACCACTCTAAACCTACCCATATGTATTAATTAACCCATGAAGCATTAAATGCATTCCTTGAAGCATTAAATGCATTCCTCCCTCACGGACGGGGTTTGATACCCCGGACGGGGTATCATTCCCCGTCTGAGGGTAAACTTTAAAAAAAAATATTTTTTAAGGTGCGCGACGGGGTATCATACCCCGTCCGAGGTATGTATCCCCGTCCGACCTTTTTTTTAAAAAAAAAAAATTTAAAATTATTGAGACGGTATATGTTGTTCCGTCCGAATCGATTAATTAATTATTAAATCAGAGAGACGGGGAATCATACCCCGTCTTTTATAATTTGAGAAAGCACATTTCGTTTCTCATATTTGAGAAATGAGAATAGAACGTTTGCTAAAAAATGGATAAATGAGAAACGACTGCAGGGGTGGTTTGCTATTTCGTTTGCTATAATATGCCAAAATGGCATATATAGCAAACGACTGTGGATGCTCTTAGAAATAGCAAAAGAAGGATCACACTGCAGTCGTCAAAGTCCAAAAAATAGAAGCGACGGAGCATGATCATCCGTCTGGGACTTTTTTGAAATTTTTTTTTTGGTCAGTAAAAAAAATCAAAAAAAATAATAATAATAAAACAAAAAAAAAATCAAAAAAAATCTAAACAACACACTAGATGGAGCATGATTCTCCGTTTGGGGTGTTTTTTGGATTTTATTTTTTGGTAGGTAAAAAAAAATTAAAAAACCAAAAAAAATAAAAAAAAAAAAAAATTCAAACAACACACCGGACGGAGCATGATCAACCGCCTGGTGTGTTTTTTTTGGAATTTATTTATTTATTTATTTATTTATTTTTGTATCTGGGTGTTTACATGAGTTTTTTTTTTATTTCAAAAAATTTGTGTCGATGAGAGACGGAACACCATCATCCGTCTCTGATCTGATTTTTTTTTTATACTACAGACGGTATACCTTCATCCGTCGCTTCGTCAAACGGATGAACATCGTCCGTCTTCTATATCTAGCAATTGGCTAAAGCGGCTGCTAAGTTTAGCAAGACACTGTTCACTCCTATTCTAAGTTTTGGATTTTTTAGCAAACAACTGTGAGCACTATTTCTAATTCGATTTTCTAATTTTTGGGTTTTCAAAAAACGACAGTGGATGCTCTAACGGTGTATTTTGAAAATTAAATTGCTATATACCTTCTATATATTATCCTAATAGGAGAGACAATGTACCTCCTCTCCCATTTCTCCATTTTGAAATAGAGAAAAGCGAACAAAAGTAGGAATTCACACACACCTTAACACGTGTATACACCCAGCCACCACTTTCGCTCAATTTTCGACTGTCTCCAGATACGCGAAGACGTGTGTAATTGAGGCTGCCGATCGTGCCACGTCATCATTCAATCACGCATGTCCAATTCACTCAGCGGTTGAGCTCATCATGTGATCAACGCCCCAGGTCACGTCACACCACCACATCATCCTGACACTTTATTTCACTCAGTGGCCGAACACAGGCTCGATGGGCCATCCGGAATGCTCCAAAAATTATGCCAACTCGATAAATTAATAAAAAATCACAGAAAATGATTTAAAATAAGGAAATTAAATTAAAATTTCAAAAAATATTATTAGATACAAAAATTTAATTAGAAAATTTGAAAATAATTAAAATTTTGGAATCTATACAATATATTATGCTAAACTACTTTTGTCTAAGATTTTTCTCATCTTTCCTTTTTAAAATAAAAAAAGAGGGCAAATGTAGGAGGTAACTCCTCGCTCTCGGTCCTTAGTGCCATTCCACAATACCTGATGTCAATCTACGAATTACCAAAGTGGGTGATCAACAGCATTGACAAGTTCAGACGAAGATTTTTATGGAAAGGTACAGATGAGGGGAATAGAGGGCTCCATTTAGTTCAATGGGGCAGAGTCTGCAAAAAGAGAGAATTCGGGGGTCTGGGAATCACTAATCTCCACGATATGAATAGGGCTTTACTTACGAAATGGTGGTGGAAAATCACGAATAATCACAAAGGATGGTGGAGGTGCTCCTTCGACGTTTGCCGGAAGAGAAGAAAATTTCGCCACGGCGGGAAAAGCCCGAGGGCAAAAGTCTCCCTTCTATGGAAAGGCATTGCTAAGCAGGGAGAGATCTTCTTTGTTAACACTAGATGCAAAGCGGGAAACGGGAGAAATATAAGATTCTGGAAAGATAGATGGTGCGGCCAAACAAATCTCCTCACTCAATTTCCTAAGGCAGCAGAAGCAGCACAAAATCTTGACCTAATGGTGGCAGACATTCGGAAAAATGGTAAGCTTAGATTCGTCGTGACGGAAGACTTAAGTGCGGAGAGTATAACACAATTTGAAGAGTTGAACAAACAGGTCATCCAAGAGGATGGGACGGGTAACAGCTCAGAAGACGAAAGATGGTGGGATAGAGACGCCTCTAAAGAATTCACGGTTTCCTCCATGTACACATGGATCAATGACGGAGGGATAAGATGTAATGTCCAATCGATTATCTGAGGGGCTTACGCCCCGTTCAAAGTGAGAGTGTTCTGTTGGCTCGCCCACAAAAACGCGATTCTATCGAAAGTGAACCTTCGGAAGAGAAATCTGAATATCGTAGCTACCTGCGGATTGTGTCTAGCCGCAGACGAAGACGTTAACCATATCCTTTTTCAATGCCCTAAAGCTAGATTGATTTGGGAGAACATTTGTAGGGGATTCGAGTGTAACAAAGTTCCTAACTCAACCATAGACATCTGGGTGACCATTAGAGATTCACACATTAGATAGGGGGACATTAAAGCTTGGGATTTAGCTATAGCTGCTACAATGTGGAGTCTTTGGCTCGAAAGAAATGATTTCATTTTCTGCAACTATCAATATAGATTATCTTTCTCTATGTGCAAAATCTTTGTTTTAATCCATGATTAGGCAGGTGCAAAGGAGGCGGCCAAGAGAATCAGGAATTGTGAGGGAGAGTAACTAAGGAGGAGGACTATGAAGTGGGAGCTGGTCACGCAGAAGTTTGTAGGTGTCTATCGAGTCATGGGCTAGCAGTTGGATGACTTTGGGTTGATGGAGCTAGGAGTTCTCACTTTAGACTCACGTTTCCCCGGTTGTATCACTTTTAGGATCTTGTATAATTAGTTGTTGTCTTTTCTTTTCCGAGTTGTTGTTTTGTTCGTGCTTGGGATAAGCACTAGTATCTGTATTCCGCTGTTTAGCACTACTTTGTTTCCTTAATGATTATTAATGAGACGATGACTATGGTCATCTTTTATCAAAAAAAAAAAAAAAAAAAAACTCCTCGCTCTCCTCCACCCAAATTAGAATTGGAATCTTCATTATTATATAGATTTTATTAGATGAATTTTTCAAAAAAAGAAGTTTTATTATTTTCTTATTTTTTTTAAAAAAATTATGTACAATATTGCATGGGTTATACTACATATTATATTATATTATATTATATTATATTATATTATATTATATAAGTTTGTGCAATATTGTACCAGGGGTACACTAGTCACTAGTATATCATTATACATACATGCACAAATCACAAAAACCCCTCTAAGGGGGTCTTTGTTCTCAACAGTTTATGAACTTATTTGACAGTTAATGTCACAAGATAAGAAAAATCGAATTTTTTGCCATACTGACCCACTTTTTGAAAATATTGCGCATTCTGACCCACTTTCGAAAATATTTAGCGGTCTGACCCAGTTTTGGATACGTCAGCATAAACCGTTATTGAAATTAACGACATAAGTTATTTATATGCCGTTGTTTTCAATAGCGACATCAGTTTAAAAAAAAAATTGTGTGCTCCTATTTGAAGTAACGGCATCAGTTATCTTATTCTCAATCGTGTGCTTTCTCTGACTTGGAAAAAAATTGCAAGTATGAAAAAGGCCTATAGATGATGCCGCTATTCCAACAACGGCATTCGCATGACAGATGTCGTTATTAGGGATAACGACATCAGTTATAAATTTTTTTCATATAAATAGTGGCCCCCTCTTCTCCTTAACCTTTCTCTTTAGATCTGTTTTCCATCTCACTCTCGAAACCCAAAAACCAAAAAACCTAAAATCCCACAATTGTTTCCTTTCAAACTTCATATATCCTACCTTCTCACTCTCACTCTTATCTCATTCTTCATCCATGACATATTTCAAGCAATCCAAGATACAGTCTAATTTGAAGGTATTATTATAATCATATGTTTTATATGTATGCATAGGTTATGCTTATCATTAGTTTAATGACTTGAATATGTGCGAATCTTTATGTTTAGGTATGGAATATGATATACCTATTTGGTTATATTTTGGGAGTGAAATAATTCGAGATCCGAAGATTGGATATTGTTATAGCGATGTTGAACCAGTCATTATTTGGGCTCCCCGTAACTTTATATACTCACAAATAGTAGATAAGATATTTGAAGTTACGAATTGGGATAGAGGTGAATTGAGTGTCAAAATCAAAGCCGTTTATGCTGCTGGTACAGGGGAAGGACAATATTTCAAGGTGGTTCCCGTAGATAATGATAATTCCTTGAGGTCCATGATTGCTAGGACACTTGATCCAAATTGTAATTGGACTGTATTGGGTTATATATTGAGCAGATGAAGCTTCCAAACACTAGGCCAGTTGTTATTTCAAGTCCATGCTGAGCTGCGAGTTTGAAACCATCTGCCGAGTCACTTGCAAGAATACCAAATACACAAGAAGACATTAGTACAACTCCAACAGTACCTATTACCATAGAATATGAGTCGGTACATCCATTTACCTCGACTCAAAATATTGTCCACACGGACATGGTAATGCAAGACTTTGACAACGGCATTGTAAATAACGATTTGGTAGAAGAGGAAGAAGATGAGAATCACGGTCTTGAAGTTGAGGAGGAGGAGGATGCCGATGAAGCTCTGGTTAATGATGTCATCGTTTATGTGCCGGTTAACAATGTAGTGTTGCAAAATCAGTCCATTAGTGCATCTGTATATGAGGTTCAATAGAGTGAATGGATGTCTCATGCAACCGTACATAAACATGCACAGTCTTTCGTCGGCTCTTCGAATACGGATGAACTCTCCATATGTCAAAGATTTCTAACTAAAGATGGTATACAACATCAAGCGAAGATGTATTCTGTGAAGAACCATCGAGAATTCGTAACGGTAAAATCGATCCTTAGTTTATACTATGTCAAATGTAGATACACACCGATCAAACATTCACCCGAGGAGATTGCAGAAAATTCCGAACTTGTAAATGTAGCGGGTTGTCCATGCGATTGCGTGCAATTGTTCCAAAAGGCCGATCTTTTTTCGTGGTAAAGAACATTGAAGGTCCGCATACATGTGCGAATCCGACATTGAATCAAGATCATAGTATAATTGATTCTACGATTGTACCAACCATGATATTGAATGTTGTGAAGGTACAACTAGGAGCAACACCAAGAGCCATAATTGAGATAGTCAAGCTTCAGTTCAATTACACTATTTCATATTGGAATGTTTGGAAGGTGAAACGTAAAGCAATTGAGCAATTGCATGGTTCCTTTCAAAAAGCTTACACTAAATTGCCTTATTTTCTCACAGCAATTCAAGCCTCAAATTCAGGAACGGCCGTCCATTGGGCCAAGATTGTATCCAGTCCCGCCGAAGAAACATTTAAGGGGGTCTTTTGGGCATTTAGCCCCTCGATCGAGGGGTTTAAGGCATGCAGACCAGTTATAAGTGTTGACGGAACACATTTGTCTGGAAAATACAAAGGTTGTTTGTTGATAGTTGTTTCACCCGATGCAAACGGTAGGTTGTTTCCATTTGCGTTTGCAATAGTTGATAGAGATAGCATAGAAACTAGGACATGGTTCATGAGCTGTATTCAGTGCTTTGTCACTGACCGTGTAGGTCTATGTGTCATTTCTGATCGTCATGCAGACATTTTGTTGGCAATGGATAATGAGTTTGGAACATGGAAGGAGCCACTTGCTTATCATCGTTATTGTATGCGATATTTTGCTACTATTTTTTTTAAAAAAATTGGGAACAAGTTTTTTATAAACAAGTTCAAGGTGATCGCCTGTCAAAGTCAGTCTAAGAAGTTTGAGGTAAAGATTGCACGAGTTAAAGCGGCTAATGTTGATGGGGCTAATTGGTTGAAGGACAAATCGATTGAGAAGTTGGCACTTTCCGCCGATGGAGGTCGTCGAGATGGTATAATGATTACAAATCTATCGAAAATGTTCAATTCGGTTTTAAAAGGTGTTCGTAGTTTGCCAGTCATAGCAATTGTGGAAATGATACTTTATCGTCTTAATATGTACTTTACTGACCGTCGTGAAGTGCCACAGACCCTTATTAGCGAAGGAAAATTATGGGCACCACGTGTTCAAGATATTATCAATTTACGGCGTGAGAAATCAAATTTACATGAGGCTATAATGTTTAATAACCGACCTGGTATTTTCAGAGTTAAAATTGACATTAGAATGGATAATGGACATCAAAAGGGTGGACATTGGCACATTGTTGACCTCGGGAGCCGTACGTGTACTTGTGGGAAATTTTCACCTCTATCACATTCCATATTCTCATGTATTGGCCACTTGTGCCTCTCGTGCAATTGATTATCAATCTTATATTGATGCATTTTATTCAACAAGTTCATTAGCACTAACGTGGGCACTAACTTTTTATCCTATCCAAGACGAATCTTATTGGTCGACACCTAGTGGATCGAAACTCATTGCCGATGCGAGTCTACGTAGGATGAAAGGTCGCCCTAGGAGTATTCGTATTCGCAATGATATGGATGCTCGAGAAGGTGGGAGCATGGGTAAAATTTGTTCTAAATGCGGGTTAAGTGGACACAATAGGTGCAGCTGTAATAATGTACCTGATGTAGGCCCATCTCAAACGATCGATATTTGAAGTTGTATCCCATATTTAAAATTTTGCTAATATGTTTATATGGGTGCCTTATATTGTAATATTTTTATGTGTTTGTATCTTATCCTAATATGCGTACTTCTCATGAGTTATAAATTTTAATATGTGTCCGTAACTTATTATGATTTGCTGAAGTTGGATATGATAAACATTTTTTGTAATATATGATTATGTCAAGTTGAGTCTGAGATATATGATTGTGATACTCGAAGATAAGATTTTGGAATGTTTATGCATGTTTTGAACTAAATTTAAAATAACAGATGCCGTTGTTGGGAATAACGACATCAGATACCTGTAACGTTATTCCCAACAACGACATCAGTTCAAAACGGCATGAGAGTAATGGATATCGTTCTTTTGCAACAACGACACCACTGTAAATAATGTCGTTATTCTAAATAACGACATCAGTTATCTGTAATATTTTCCAGCAAATAGCTTCTCTGCCAATTTCTCTACCTCCACAGTCGTTATTGTCAATAAAGACATCGACATAACTGATGCCGTTGTTTGGAACAACGACAACAGTTCAAATATCAAGATTCTCTGCCAAATTTGAATTGTTGGTGCTGTTCCAAACAACGACATTAGTTATTTTGATGTCGTTATTGACAATAACGACTGTAGAGATAGAGAATTTGGCAGAGAAGCTATTTGCTGGGAAAACTTGGAGATAACTGATGCCATTGTTCAGAATAACAATATTATTTACACTATTGCCGTTGTCGCAAAGAACGACAACAAGTAACATTAAAATATAAAAAATATTGTGCATGTTTTGAACTATTGTCGTTGTTGGGAATAATGTTACAGGTATCTGATGCCGTTATTCCCGACAATGACATCTATTATTTTAAATTTGGTTCAAAACATGCACAAACATTCACATATATTTCGATGTAGTTTAAGACTTCAATTTGAATATGATCAACAGATGCAATTATAAACACCATAAAATAAACATAATAAATAACACCAATAAACAATTCATCGGCAAATATATAGCATCAAGTTTTATATTTGCAACACTATATAAACGAAAACAGTTCACATTCAACCAAAGTTAACAAATTTACAAAATCTGCTTGAAGTTCACATTTAAAACATATCCCAATAATTGGGCAAGTAAACAGTTACAAAATTACACAATTCCACATTGAACCTAACTAGGCATATAGTGTTGCGGCTGCATCCTCTTCCGAGATGGGACTCTCCTCCTACATTCTACAATATCCTGTGTCCCAGGTACACGGGGGCCAATCTCTTCTTCATGCTCCACTTCTTCTACAATCTCTTGTGATGCTAATTGATAAGCCGTATGAGGATGACTGACACTCTTTCGTCGTTGCCCATGTGAAGATAATGATTCTGTTTGTCTTGGTTGGGTTTGTCTTGATGGTGGTGGGGGAGATTGAGCTTGTCTTGGTGGTGGTGGGGGAGGTTGAGCTCATCTACTACTTGGTCGGGGCGGCTGTTGATCCTAAAAGAGCAACAAAGGTCGGGTCGTCTCCAACCTCTTCAAGTGATAAACGACACGGATGGAGGATTTCTCGGTCTATCTCCTTGCAAACTTTCGAAGCATTACTTTTCAACACACAAGCACATTTTCACGCAATATCCCATGTGTTGTCAATCTACAACACCAATAATATATAATAGAAGAAGTAAACCAAAATATGTTAAAACGAGTATAAGCAAAATGTCTACGCAAATTTTAAAATAATAATTGTTAACAAAAGCATAAATTTACCATGAGCTGGTACGTTGAGGCCTTTGGTTGGTACATAGATTGCGAAGTGGAATGTACCGGTTGTGGTTCGACTTGGTGCTTCGGGATCGGAATTTTGGATACCCGCCGGGATAGCCGATCGTGGAGCAATAAACAAATATGTAATACGACGGTACCACGCCTTATAGGCTTCTTGCAATGACTGGTCGTATAGTACATTCCCTTCTAGCACCAAATCATATTTTCTCTCATTCCACATTATTACCTGAGAGCGGTGGTGATCGGCTCAATCCATACTAGAGGTGGCATTCGGTCCACCCAGGCCGGGCCGGGCCAAAGCCCGGCGGGTTTGACCCGGTTTCGGGCTAAGGCGGGCCGGGCCAGCATTGAAGGCGAGTCGGGCCGGGCCAGGCTTTTGCTGGAATATTGAGGCCCGGCCTCGGCCCTTGGCCCCTAGCTTGGGGGCCGGGCCGGTTCGGGATTATTTTCCTTGTTTTTTAAAATTTAAATTTGTATAAACTTTTAAAATTTTGTTCACTGTTGTTAAAATCATATGGATAAAAGAGATATTCAAAAATTATATTTAGGAATTACAAAGTGTAATATGTAATCAAATAATTGAGTAAAATTTCATTTCATTCAAATAACTTCAAATTACAATACGAGGGAAACATTTGTATTTAGAGATCAAGATAGCCTCTATTTAGATTGAAGAGAAGGCAGTGGACTATTGTCGTGCACTTCTACTTAACCTAAATATAGAATCTCATCCCCCTAAATTTTTCCAATTATTTACAATACATTATACAAATTACATTCTACTAGTTCTTCACTCGTCGCTACTTGTTAATCCGTTTTGTGATTATTGTAAATCTTGAGTCATCTCTTCCGCTTTCATCCAATCTTCGGCGCATACCAACATTTTCAAATTCTTTGACGTCAAGCAATTCCTGTTCGGGCTCATAATCCTGCCACCAAGAGAAAAAACACTTTCCGTTGCAATGGTTGACACCGGTACAGTTAGCAAATCTTTAGCCATGCGAGAAAGAATACTAAAAATATTTTCATTAGTTTTCCAAAAAGAAAACACATCTACTACATCTTCAATGGGAGGTTGTGCATTATACCAATTCAACTCATTTGGTAAATTGGTTCTTGGTTTTTTTTATTTTAAGAGATTTAAAACACTACTAGTGGCAAGACCCTTTCTCTTTGATAACGTAGAAGAAGAAGAAGAACCAACATTTTGTGTTTGTGTAGTATTAGATAAATAAATTCTATCGTAACTATCATATAAACTATTCAAAATATTTTCAAATTTTGTAGTGAAAACAACATGATTAAAATTATCTATTTCTTCGTGTGGAGCATAAGTATAAAAAATCTCAATTAAATTTTTTGTGCCATTTAACTTAATCATTGGATTCATTACACTAGCAACACAATATAACATAGGAAGCTGATGAAAATATTTTAAAATTTTAATATAAGCGGCATAAACCATTTCTCCAATGAAAGGGTCATTTACAAAATCTTTAATTGTTGTCATCATAGTGACAATTGCAAGTAAAATACCACTAGATGTAGATGTATATATTTTTAAAAATTGTAAAGTAGCATCATTAAAAAGTTCTAAAAATTTGTACAAACTATTGGCAAAAAACCAAAAATCATCATCTAACATACAATCTTGCATACCCATTGCAATACAACATTCTCTAAGATTAAAACGATAGTGAAGAACAACACTTAATAAAGAAAAAATTGAATTCCAACGATGTCTAACATCTTTAGGAAATCGTTTAAAAACAATTCCCCTAAGTTGACACCAATCATGAAAAGCTTGATATATTGGACCACTCAACGTAATAAAATGAACACAATTTCTCATTGCCTCAATTTTATCATGTCTATATTTAAGTGAATCTTGTACACAAAGATTTAAAATATGACAAGCACACCTAACATGAAAATTTTTCAGTTCTAAAGGATTAAATGTAATTAGCAAACTAGCAATTGCCTTAGTATTATTAGAGGCGTTATCAAAACCACTAGCAAAAACTTTATCAAAAATACCAAAATCATTACATGCTTTCATGATGTGTGTGGCAATTATTTCACCCTTATGTGGCTACCCAACAAATCCGAATGAAATTATCCTCTTTTGAAGTAGCCAATCGGAATATATCCAATGACATATTACACACATCATTGGTACGCCGTTCACTCCTACCCACTCATCCGATGTCAAAGAAACTCTAGTGTTTAGTGACGTAAGTGTTGCTACTAAAAAATCCTTAGCCTCATTGTAACTAATTTACAATCACCCTTTACTACATTCCTAGGATTATTTTTTTTATAATGGGGGTTTAATGCGGTTTATGCAAAGGTCTCTACATTCCTACTTTCACCAAAAGAATAAGTTAATTCATCTCTAATTACTAACATAGCTATTTCTCTATGAACGATATCATGATCATAACTATGACTATCTATTTGGTCGGCCTTAGGGTGTATTTTTTTTTGTGAGGTTGTCTTTAGAAAATTCGGGTTGACATTTACTTAAGTGTCGTTGAAGTGTAGCTGTTCCTGATCCTAGTTTAAACTTATAGGGTGTTTGAAACTTCTTACAAATTTTTAATCCTACACTCTTATCATTTTGTGAAGGGACATAGTCAAAATATTTGTGTACTTCGGATGTGTTCCCTCTTGTTTACTGGTTTGAGATGGACCTTGTTCCGATGGTTGTGGTTCTATGTCTTCTACTTCTACTTGATCCATGTGTGTTTGATGAATATCGGGAATACTATCATAATTGTAAAGTGTTTCTTCACTATCTACATATGGAAGAGGAATGGAAGGAATGCGACGACTACTAGTGGACTCTTGGCTACTATGTCTACCACGTGGTCGATTAGATGCCATCTAAACTAGTGTATGTTATAAAAATTTTAGTGTACGTTCTAAAAAATAATTAGATATGTTTTAAAAATTAATTGTAGTGTATATTTTAAAATTTTAATTCTACAAAATAAGTAAAGATAGATAAACTAGTGTATGTTGTATAAAATTATTCTACAAAGCAAATAAAACAACAACTATAAAATGATTATTCTAGTGTATGTTTCCCAATTTACCAAAAAAAATCTTTTAAAAAGAACAAGAACAAGAACATGAAAACCCAATTTAATTATGAGACATAAATGATAATAAACAACAATGATATTCTAAAAATTATATAAATACGAAAATACAGTATGACTGTAGAATGTAGATTGAAGAATGAAGATAGAGAGAGTTGAGAGCTTGTAGTGTTGTTGTTGATTGTTGTTAGATGTTGTTGATGTTGAATCTTGAAGGAGAGTAGTTGAATGTTGTTGATGTGATTGATGTTGAATCTTGAAAGAGACTAGTTGAATGTTGTTGATTGTTGTTGATTGTTGAGAAAGTTGAGAGATAGTAGTAGTTGAGTGAATTTGTGAAGAGAATTGAATGAAATGAGGTTGTATATATAGAATATGTATTTCTTCAATTTCCCAAAATACCCCCCAAAAACTAGCTAGTATAAATCCGTTGGGGGTATTTTGGTAATTTTACATACCCTTTTTAATAATGAAATTTCTGGAAAACAAAAACAAAAACAAAACGGTAGCAGCCAACGGTCGGCCCGCGGGCCATCTCGGACCAGCCCAGGCCGGTTCAATCCGGTCCCAGGCTAGTGCGAGCCGAGCCACTACCGGTTAATTTTTCGCTTTTTGTGAACCGGACCGGCCCCCATGTTTGGGGCGGTCTGACCCCGGTTCAGCCTGGGTTTGCGGGCCGGGCCGGGCCAGTCCAGACCGAATGCCACCCCTAATCCATACTCGGCAATTGACCTTGACCGATAATATTGTGAAGTCTTCGGTCGTACATCCTATTCTCTGGGATAAATTGTTGTGCATTGAATTGTTGGAGGACTCGATTGGTGTAATAGAACTCTACGACTGAGAAATTTATAAGTGGAGCTCGTGTCAGCCAAAGTTGATTGTTTGCCGTGCACAGTGGGGTAGCTGTTGTAGCCTTTCGGCCGTGTACGGTATCCAATTGACGTACTCTTCCCGAAGCTAATCGAGTTCATCCCTATAATACGTCAACACACCACGTGGGTTATCTCTCCACGTGAGGCTACCGGTCCAATACACACCCAATGACCTTCATCACTAAATTCTCCTCAACCACTCTCCAATTAGTTGAAAGAACCGTTACTCGGGGTCGGTCGAGCTGTATTCGTTCCCAACACCAAATTTGTAATATCCCCATTGGCCCCGTCATTTGGATGACCCCATTGAACAATTGTACAGAGCACGGTAAAGAGAAGCCAACGCCGCACTTTTCCAACTATATCGGCCGGCTCTATGTATGTCGGCAATCAAGGGAAGGTACATTAAATGGACTACATCACCGGAAGAATTCTAGAAAGCGAATACCTCCGATCATCGACAGAAAATACGCCCGCATGTAACATTGAATTTCAAAATCGGTCGGTTCCTCTCCCAAACTATTGTTGAACTTTGGAAAGTGCCACGCACGTCTGATTGATTTGCCGACGAATACACCATTGTCGTTCTCTTCAACCTCCATCCCAAGGTAGTCTCTAACCAACATGACTTTATTGAACATGAAGTTTCCGTCATGGTCACCCCATCGATTGGAAGACACGATATGATGACTATATCTTGGAGCATGACCGTCATCTCACCAATGTGTAGGTGAAACGTGTGCGTCTCTGGCCTCTATCGCTCCACAAGAGCGGTAAGTAATGAATGGTCGCATTTAACTTTGGCCAACATGGACATTCCATAGAACCCGTAATTTATCAAGTAGTTGTGTATACGTGGGTGCATCGGCAATATCGTGTTCATTCGGAAACTCTTATTCTTGGTCTCTCCCTTCCACACTGCCTGAGACCTATGATCTTCTTGCAAATAGAGTAAGGTTGTGTCTAATGGACCCGAAATTCCTTCTTGTGCGTACGAAGATGATGGACCCACGGCATAGGAAGAAAATGGTTCGCTATCATCCATTTATCTGGGAACATCAAAAAACCATGTGTCAACAAACATATTAATAAACAATGTGTCAAGATAACAAAATTAATAAGCCATGTTTCTTCAACAAAATTAATAAACGATGTGTGAAGATAAGAACAATTTCTCAATACTCGTATCGAACTACTACTCATAACAATCCCCACCAAAACATCTCCACACACTACATATTTATCTTTATAAACAAATCTCATATGAACATCCATTCATACATACACAACTATGAATATAATGATTAAAAATATAGCAATTCTAATGTATGACAATTTTTCCATAGTTGTCTAATATAGAACATTGTCAATTATAGAATACATAAACTACAATAATCCATTCATACTACTACTTAGATAAATCTCCTCAACATCTCATATACTTACTAACATTTTCGGATTTTGAATACATACCACAATTTCGGATTTTAGAAGAGTTGTAGAAGAAATCAACACCAAATATCAAAGTAAACAGAGAAGGAGGGAATCACAATTACGATTTATGGATGGGTATTTAATGAATTTGTTTGAGATGTAAAAGAGCACTCTTGACAGTGGGATTTGGGGTTTTAGGGTTCTATGATTTTTGGGTTTTGGGAGAGCGAGGAAGCAGATTTAAAGTGAAAGGGGAAGGAGAAGATAAGGCCACAATTTATATACAAAAAATTCTATAACTGATGTCGTTATCTCTAACAACGGCATCTGTCAACGACATCTGTCATGCGAATGCCGTTGTTGGAAATAGCGGCATCATCTATAGGTTTTTTTCACACTTGTAATTTTTTTTCCAATTAAGTCAAAGAGCACACGATTGAGAATAAGATAACTATGCCGTTATTCCAAATAGCGGCACGCGATTTTTTTTTAAAAACAGATGCCGTTATTCGAAATAACGGCATATAAATAACCTATGCCGTTATTTCCAATAACTGTTTATGCTGCTGTGTCCAAAACTGGGTCACATCACTAAATATTTTCGAAACCTAGTCCAAAATTGGGTCAGATCACTAAATATTTCCGAAAGTGGGTTAGATCGCTCAATATTTTCAAAACGTGGGTGGCAAAAAATTCTGAAAAATCATACATTAGTAAAACCTGCAGTATTGCTAATGTCTCAACATCTTCAACTAGTTGTTCTACTTTGTTAACGATCTCCCCTAAAAGAAACCAGCTGCTTTGAGCTCGGCCACTTAGAAGCCACTTTGGTCCGACTTTGATGAAGGTGTTGGTATACACAATTCTGATCTCACTGTTCTAAGTTCAGTGATGATCGACTCAGACTTGTTGATACCTCTTCATGTCGCAGATCTCCCTCTCAAGTTCTCCAGTGTCTTAAGTGATCAACAAATATGTGGTTTCATATTGTTGTTTGATACCCTCCTCTGTACATTGTGATGAAAGCTAGTGATAAAAGAACAGATTGTGAGGAAAACGTAGCATGTACATGAAAGAAAGATAAGGTAAGAGATGAAGAGTTTCATACTTTTTTTTTGAGGGAAAAGGTGGAATAACGCCACCTTGTTTCATTAATAAGAAGTTAATAAAACAAACCCGGTGTACCGGGAGAATACAAAAGTACAGTGCAGGAAATAAAACATAATCCCCCAACAAAACCCTGGGGGGTGGATCTAATCATCCATACATCATACAACCAAAAGTACAGTAGGTCGATACAAAATACCAAGTAGCGGAGACTGCAGCTAATGAAACTCTGATGAGTATGGAGAGCGCAAATCCCTCAGTCCAGTGTCGGCCCAAACTCTACCTCCTCATCATCAAATTCTTCCACCTGGAAGACTCTGGCAATCCTCCCTCTCGCTCCTGTGGCAGCAGCTATAACCCAAAAGAGATAAGATGCATGATATGAGTAAGGTTACTAGAAATACTATTACATGAATCACAAAAATAGAAATTATTTCTGTCTATCCATAACACCCAAGTAGTTGCTGCAATGGCAATGTACCAAGCATCCTTCATTTCGTGGCGTATCGACGCAAATTTTGGGCCAATCCACAAATCCTCGTATTCGCTGGGGTAGTCACTTGTCCCTAAGGCCCGTAATACCTCTACCATCGTCGCCTTACTCCTTTGACAGTGAATGAAGAGGTGGTTCAGATCCTCCGTATGTGCGCTACAGAAACTACAGTTGGTTGCTATCTGGGGCTGCCTTTTGGCAAGGTTCTCTCTGGTGAGGATTGCATTATTGAGCACTAGCCAGAAGAAAACCCTTACTTTAAGGGGTGTCCTGGCCCTCCATAACACCTGAGCCCAGCTGGGTCTACATTCTCGATAGTGAATTTGATGGTACAGAGATCTAACAGTGAAGATTCCTTTGGCCTCTAATCCCCAGCGCAACTGATCTGGGCCTTGTGTGCAGCTCGCCCCGTTCCATGCAATGTGTATTTGTAGATCATGTAGTTGTTGTTGTAAACCTGGGTTTAGACGACCTCGAAAAGGCGGCCTCCAGTTGCCCCTTTTCCATGTCGCAGTCACAGAAACATTCGGGCGAGTTGTTTTCTCATACAGCTTTGGGAAGGTCTCTTTAAGGGTATGGACCCCACACCACTTTTCCTACCAGAATCTGGTGGACCATCCATTCCCAATCGTCGACGCAACTGCGGAGTTAAAAGGCTCGCTTGCTTTGGTAATTCCTTTCCAGAAGCGAGAAACTCGGGACCCTACCTTGAAGCCCAAACTTCTAGTACCTTTTCCTCGGAGGTATGGTTGAATGAAGTCCTGCCATCCTTCTCCGCAGTGGTGAAAGACCTTCCACCACCATTTCCCCAATAGGGCAAGGTTCATGTCTCTTAAGTCGATGATGCCTAGCCCTCCATGTCTCTTCTTCATGCATGCGATACCCCACTTGATCAGGTGGTATCCTCCCCTATTCGAGTCTGCCCCTTTCCAAAGGAATCACTTTCGGATTCGGTCAATCCTTTGGATGACCTATTTGGGCAGTTCAAAAAATGACATGTAGTAAATGGGCAAATTAGACAACACTGATTTGATAAGTACCACTCTGCCCCCGAGTGAAAAGCAATTTTCCTTTCCAGCCAGACAGTCTGCCCTCCACCCTGTCTATGATAGGCAGCCAGTCCGTCTTAGTGAGTTTCCCTGGTCTGAGTGGGAGCCCTAGGTATTTGAATGGGAATTCATCAATCATACAGTTTAGTATGGTAGCATGTTCCCGTGTTTCTACCTTGAAAAGTGTGATTGGAATCAGAGCGCTCTTGTGGAAATTTATCGTAAGGTCCGACCAGGCATCAAAACAGTAGAGAACCCCTTTAAAGCAGACCATTTCTGACCTGGTCCCATTACCAAAGAGTAGGGTGTCATCGGCATACTGTAGAATCGTGCACCCTTGATTAGAAGTGCTTCTGGCCATGGGTGTTATCCAACCTTGTCTCCCACAGTTCTCTAGCATACCCCTCAGCACATCCGGTACAATAGTGAATAGGAGCGGGGAAAGCGGATCCCCCTGTCGGAGTCCCTTCTTGCAAGAGAACGGCGGCCCCGGTCGTCCATTCACCGAGATTACCGTTTTACTAGTATGTAAACAATGTTTGATCCATCTTATCCATTTATTCCCAAATCCTCTCCCTCTGAGAGCTTCTAGCAAGCACTCCCACTCGACGGGGTCGTATGCTTTCTCAAAGTTGAGTTTTAGGAGGAAGTTCTTAGAGTTGCTCTTATGGCAGTGGTGGATAACTTGCTCAGCAGTGGCCACACAGTCTAGAATACATCTGCCCTTGATGAAACCCGTCTGGGTTTTGCTGATTAAACTGTCCATTACACCTCCCAGGCGGATGGCCAGGACCCTTGTGATGATCTTAACCGAGAAGTTTATGAGGCTAATCGGTCCATAATCCCCTACTCTCGTAGACTCCTCCCCTTTGGGTATCAGAATAACTTCCACAAAGTTGAACATTTCCAATCTGAGATTGTTGTGGAAAAATTCATCCATCAACGCCATAATGTCCTCTTTAATTTTTTCCAAAAACACTTGGAAGAACATCATTGGAAAGCCATCTGGCCCAGGCGATTTGTCTGCACCCATTTGCGTGATGGCCTTTTTCACTTCCGCTTCCGAGAAAGGTGCTTCCAAAGTGGATAATGTTTGCGCTGATTCATTCTGGTATGCCTGCTAGTACTCATCTCTAAGTGGGATCCTGAAGTCATTCTTCTTCCCAAAAAGGTCCTTGTAGTAGTTTTGAAAGGTTGTGGAGGTCACATTTTCATCTTGCGATGTCCTTGTTTCCGTTTGTATTGACAGGACTAGATTGGACCTACGTCTTGCGCTTGCCACTCGGTGAAAGTAGGCCGTGTTCGCGTCTCCCTCTTTGAGCCACGAAATTCTCGATCTTTGTTGCCATTTGATCTCTTCCAACTTATACTCGGAGCTCTAGTAACCTGTTTCTTTCATTTTGTAACAGGACCCTCATCTCTTCCAACTTTTCTAGCTCATCAATTCCTTCCAAAAAGGAGTCTTTTGTTCGCCAGATGGTCGAGAATCTGGACCGATTCCATCTACGTAGCTGCTTTCTCAATCTACGGATTTTCTCACACCATCGGGATGCAGCATCCGAACCAGTAGTGGGAGCGCCCAGTTTTCCATTACCATGTGGTGAAATCCCTGAATTTCTGGCCAGGCCTTCTCAAACCTGAATTTTCTTGGCCTTTGGGCTCCCTGCACCCCTGCATCAAGTAGGGTCGGGGTATGATCTGACGTAGGTCTAGGGATCACTCTAGCGGTTGCCAATGGGAACTTAGCCTTCCAATCCATCGATACTAGTATCATGTCCAATTTGGCTATAATTGGAGTAGCTTGCATATTAGACCATGTAAATAGTCTATCATTAATTGGGATATCGATCAGGTACAGTTCTGTAATCACCCTATTGAACTTTTCTCTGTGTCTGTCGCTGGAGCCCCTTCCCTTGTGCTCGAAAGCAAATATGGTAATGTTGAAGTCCCCCCTCACAACCCAAGCTCCCGACCATCGACTTCGAATATCGACCAGCTCCTGCCAAAAGGCATCTCGCTCTAAAGCCACATTTGGTCCATAAACGATAGTGATTGTCTGCACCTAATTATCAGATCGTCGCTTCAACCGGACAGTTAGGGAAAATGTTCCACTGTATACCTCGGTACAGGTCAGAATATCCGGGTTGAACCCAATAGCAATCCCCCTGAGGCTCCAGCAGATGGGCATAGCACCCATTCCTTGATTCTGTTGCCCCCTATTCTTTTGAGTTTGAACCCGTGTGCAAGTTTGGTCTCTTGTAACCCTACCACTTCCGTCTTGGAGTTGTTAATGACGTCCCTAACCATATCTCTTTTCTCCCTATCCCCCTGCCCTCTAACATTCCAGAATAGTGTATTCATTGGGAGACCGTGTCTGGGTTGATCGTGGATGTGGGTGCGGGACAGGCTTCATCCTCAAACGCCTCTATCAACCCAGCACCAGATCCTGGGTCCTTCTGAAAACTAGACTTAACCCTTTCATTTTCCCAACCCCTAATCTTATTGAGAAGTAAAGCAATACGTTCTGTGTCACACACCTCTAACCCACAGGTTTTAGCTAGGAAAATAACTTCAGAATCTGACATGAAATTTAAAATATTAGCTAAAAAAGTTCTTGTACCTCCGTCATCAAATTTTGCGGCTTTGGCTGCCGCCGCTACCTCCAGATAGTCATCCAAAGACTCCACATGAGCCCTCTTAGGTGACCGCTGAACTCTGAACCCCACCATCCTGCTAGATTTTCCAGTACTGTCTCCTGGTGCTGATACTGGAAGTGTGGACAAGACCATCTCTGGAGAGGTCTCCCTCTGTGTCTCAGCAATAAACTCTAGCTCCTCTGATTCCTCGTCAGTAAATGTGAATTCTTCGTCCAGATTTAAGCGTCCTTCCAAATCCTCATCACTTTCTGTCTGCTGGGTATCCAATTGAATCATAGTATCTCTTGTTGCGGACTCCTCGGTGAGTCCACCAATAGATGATGATTGTAATACCCTGAATTTTCATTTATGAGAATTTTTATTTTTGTATTATTAATTTGTACGTAATGTGCACGTGCAATCTTGCGGTATAAATTTTTATAATTTTTTTTCATAAACAAATGAGTATACATATATATATGTCTTTCTATTATCTTTTTATTAAAGCCTATTTTTAAAAGAAAGCATAAGTATTCCTTTATTTTTAGCCCAACTTAATTTATTTTTAAATATAAACTAATTTGGCAGACTAAATAAAAGCCCATCAATTTAATTCTTTTTAATTCTTACAACTTGTAGTGTAGACAATTTTTATAGACTTTTTATAAAAATATATATGTACAACTTTTTAAAATAGGGAACTTTAGAAACACGTGCATTGCACTAGCACGTGTTTGTGCACCCTTTTGAGGCCAGATAGGATTAGGAGGGAAAAGAGAGAGTGGAGTTCTGGGAGGTAGTTTTTGTGATCATGGTTGGTTACTACTACTTCCCATTGAATCCTAGCCTTTGTTTCTTAACTCCTAGATCAATCCTAGCCTTCTAATTGTCCCAAAATTTTGTATAAATACCCCCCCTAGCCTAGTTATCCTTACACTTTTCATTCTCCAAACCTATAGTGAAAGAAATTAATCATTAGTAGTAGATTGTTGTGTTGGTAGAGAGTGAAAGTAAAGATTGAGAGTTGAGTGTGTTGCATTCAAGGATGCCGGCATCACCCTTGGAGGCTCGGGTTGCACTCAAACAAGGAGAAGAAGCATTCTTTTGGCAAGCTCAATCTAGGAGGATAAGGGCTCTTTCGTTTAGGAGTTGTTGTGTGATTTTCTCTCCAATTTAGGTGGGTGATTTTCTTGCTTCTAATTCTAGTTACCATGCTAGGAATGATGACATAATTTGCATGAAAGAAACTAATAAGAGTATATTCCAATTTGAAAAAGGATTGCTAGATGATTAAATTAATATTGGTAGATTGTATGTTAAATTGTCGTGATTCTTAATATTGTTGTGCAAATTGCTTGTAGTTATGGAAGTGTTAAATTGGGATTGTGATAATATAGAAATTGAGTATGAATTGCTAATAGATGGAATTATTGTTTTATGCACTAAATGAACTATTGTGGTATTGGTTCTAGTGAATTAAAATTTGTCCTATGCATTAAGTTAATGAAAGAGAGAAAAACAGGGAGTTATAATTTCTTTTTGTGGTTTATAATATCAAAATGTTGTTTGAGAATTGTTAAGTTAAAATATGGTGAGGGTAGTATGGAATTTAAATTATTGTATGGGAAATGTATATTAAATTACTAAAAAATTATTTTAATAATACTGGGGTGTTAATTTAAGTTAAAATATGTATTTTGGAGTTTTACATGGCTTTTGGTGCAAGCAAAATAAAGATAAGGACTTTTGAACATCGAAATGTTTTAATAAAACAGATAACCGAGTTAATTAGACTTAAGTTGTGTTTGTGACAACTTGATCTCATTGCTCAAGTGGTCGTTGAGCCTCTCTGGCGCTACTGTAGCGTGGCGTGTGGCTTTGTGGTCGCTGGTTCGATACCCTGTGTCCACCTTCTTTTGCGTGCGGGTTGAAAAATACCCCAAACCCAAACAAAGAGTATATAACTCTCTGTCTCCCCTTCTTGTTGCTAGCGTGCCTCGGTCTGGTGGTTGGCGTGTGCGGCTGTCTTTTCTAAGGTTGCGGGTTCGACTCTGGTTATGGCCAGAATATATTTTTGACGAAAAAATGATTTTTTGGGACTTCTTTGATGTGTAAAAATTCTGAAAAAAAATACCTTTATTATTCTAAAATCATGTACAACCTATGAAAATTAAATTGGGAGTTATTGGACTAAAATAAAATGTATTTCGAGGTGAAATTGAACTTTAAACTATTGTTTTCTTATATTTATAATTTCGTAAAGATGTGGACTTTTCATGAGGTGATTAGTATAGATATTAGAAAGAAAAAAAAGTTGGTGAAAGGAAAATATAATTGTGAGTTTTATATGGGTTATTTTGTTAAAGAATAGTGTAACAAATGGTGATTTTGTGAAATATTCATTTGACTAAACATTTTCGTAAAATGAACTTAATGTGGAAATAAATGTTGGTTATGAAATAACATGATTTTTAATTGAACTCCATGTATGATAATTGATTCATGAAAAGATTGGAAATCGTTTAATTGAAAAAAAGAAATGTTCTTGAGTATGACAACTCAAACATATGAATTTGTGAATTGAAATTGAAAATTAGGGTGTAGCCAAGACTCACATCGGTAATTGAAAGTAATGAGATATGATAATTGAAATTGAAAAGACCAAGTTTGGGTCATTGTGAAATGAAAGAAATAAGACCGGTATTAGTGAGAGGGCTGACTCTAAAAGATTGATTTTGTTCATGATTTCATTAAATTAAGGATTAGTACATAGTGAAGAGGTGATGAAAGTGAGCGAAAAACACAAGTATGAGCGCCTCGAGTCTACGATGTGGGTGTGATTCACAGTTTGTCTTCACGATGCGTCGTGACATGACATGGGCACTACTCCGGAATTATCGGAATCTTGGCGACGCTTGTGGGGTGTTTGGTGACTGCGAGAGGATCGTGTGCCATGAAGGAGGCTGAATTGTCCATAGGTAGTCTTCACGATGCGTTGTGACATAACGTGGGATTCCCCTCCAGTTTTTCTATACATGAGCTCGTTACTCATAGAACATCGAGGATACTTACCGTAGTTACAGTAGTAGATTAAGTCATGACAAGGGATTGAACCCTACAAGATAAAGAACGATTAAGAGGCTTGCCCTCGGACCTATGTAGTATGGGGTGCATAGAATCCGAACAAGTGCACATTAGTGTCATGTAATATAAATAACTGCATTAAGGACTAAGTGCACAATCACAACATGACATCAATAGGATATTCCCCTTAGTTTGATATGTGAACAAGTTTGTGTTTGTTAAGTATGGAAAATCATTATACTGTTTCCGGCATAGAGAGGATGGCCTTGTATAATATTCATCGGTTGAATAAACTGATGTACCCACAGTTTTGTATGCAGGATAAATGACATGATAAAGATTAAAGGAGAACTGATGCTTAGAGATTATTCAAATGTTGTTGTAATTTCAATTCATATAAATATTGTAATTTTGCTTCCGCTGTAAAGTGTAAAGATTCATTTGTAACTCTGATGTAAAGTGAAAAGTTTTAAATTTCTTGTAAAATTGTACGAAAGAAGTGAAAAGATCCTGTGGAATCTCGAATTCAGTTGTATTTGAAATTCGGGGCGTTACAATGATTCTATGAGAATAGTCGTCCTTCCTGTCGTGGACCCCTCAATGGGCCCACTGCGCGTCAGCAGTTGCACCTGATTGAGTAACTCTAAAGATATATTTGCCTCAGAAGCAATAGGCAGCATTTTGGACCCCTCTTTGGGCCCATTAACGTCTATAAGATAAGTCTTCTGAAGCCCATTCAAAAGAGCCGTTGGAGCGACTTTAGAAGCGTTGCTTCCGTGAGGCATTATACTGCTTCCCTCGAGTTCCGCGCACCCTGGTTTCAATAACCGAGGGGTGAGCTCACCCCCCCTTGCCACGTGTCCTCAGCTGGTTGGCTGGCTCTGCGGCGACAGCAGATGGCGTGGGACTCGAGGAGCCAGTCGATGGTTTCGATGGGGTTTCTTTAATCTCCTCCGCTCACATTTCCCTTCCACTCTGAGTGTTTTCCTGCCTCTCTTCAACTCCGCTTCTATCTCTCTTCCGCTCATTACTAATTTGAGCTCTCTTCTATCCCTGTTCCGCACTCTCCGCTCCTGCAAAGTTCCCCTTTGGATTGTGCCCTCTGACGCCTGTCGTCGTCTTCCCCAAAGTGGAAGTCTTTTGCCTACCCCTATCCCCCAATGCCACCAACTCTCGTCCTTTCTGACCTCGAGCCTGCATGTCGTTTTGGAAGTTGCTTTCCAAAGGAGAACTGCCCTTTCTAGCTTTACCACAGTCTGTCCCCGTGCGGCGCTTTCCACCACCAACTCCACAGAGTTGACTGCCATTTTTGGGCATTTCTTGCATCTCCTTTCGAGGCTCCTCTCTGTGGGTACTAAGGTCTTCCGAATCCGGAGTGTTGTGCAAGTCCATCATTGGATCTGTCTGGTTTGTTGTCCCTTTTGGAGGCTTTGGATCTGGGTTGTTGGATCTGATGGTCAAGCCTCTGTGTTGACCACCTTTGATCGGAGACCCAAGTCTTGGACCTGATCCCTCCGCCGTGAACCCATGGCCGTGCTCTGTCCCTCTCGCCGCCTTGATGATCTCTCTGTGAGCGCGCTCCACCTTGTGGGCCCCATCTATGGTAAGGTCCCACTGAGTGTCCACCACTTTTTTGTAGGAGCGGCTGTCTCTGAGCGCCGAGGGGATAGTGGGGGACATGATGGTCGCTGATTCCGCCTCCGACTCCGCTCGCTTGTCGAGAATGAATCGGATCAAATAGGCTTCCTCATAGGAGTATACCTTTGAGAAGCGAGGCATCAAAGCTATGTCAGTACTCCAAATGAGAACCCTAGCGGAGACAATCTCCGAGCGGCGTACAGTCTTCTCGTCTATTACTTCGATGGAGCCGAAGTCAGTAACGATTTCTTGTAAGGCTTCTCGTTTCCAAAAGTGAAGAGGTACATTATGAATCCATATCCAAAATTTCTCCCCCTGTGGCAGCTCCGCTTCGAAGCTAGGAGACCATGCGGTAAACTCCAATTTGAAGTGACTAAAGTCGATAGTGCCCATCTCAGTTACTTCTCTCACCTTCTCCGGTGACGGGAAGGAGATCAGAAACTGGAGATGGCATAACTTCCTTACCACCCAGTCTCGATGAGCTTTCATTGGCCATTTAGCACTTAACACTTGGAGAATATGTGTCTCTGAGGGGCTCCCCGCCTTAACCTTGGCTATAGCGCACCATTGGCACAGCCACTTCTCCTCACTCCTGATGATCTCCAGACTGTTAGCAAGTCGGATAGAGGTGGGGCTATCTGGGGATCTACCCCTGCTGACCAGACGCTCATTGTCCTGGTTGGACTGAATCACATTGGTGCACACGTACGATAAGTGTCCCCACTTCATGCATTTGAGGTATCTGACCTCCTTGGTGCAATCTTTTCAGTAATGGCCGATATCTCCACAATTGAAACAAGGTATTGGTTTGTGCTTCCCTCTTCGATTCCTCTTCTTGTGTTCGGAAATGGTGGTTATGGAGTTAGTCTGTTTTGTGAAACTCTGGTTAGCCCCTTGAGCCCCAATTTCCTTATCTTCAGATATCCCAGTGTCCGTTGTAACCCCGTTGTGCGGCTCCCCCTCGTGGGCCCGCTCAACGGTGGACTCTGGAGTAGTCCAGGGGTTTCTTTGAGGTTGCGGAGAGTGGCGTTTGTGATGGGAATGAGAGTGGTCGTGATGGTAGGAAGATGCAGTAGCATACTTGGAAGGTGAGTAGGCATGACTCTTGTTTCTCTTGTTTGTGACTAGCGTTCATTCCTCCCTATCAAGTTGACGCTCAGCCTCCGTTGTAATCCCACCGTGCGGCGCCCCTCCATGGGCCCGGTCGGTGCTGGATTTATGCGCTGGCAGAGGGTTAAGTTGTTAGGGTGGAGAAATGTGATGCTGCCGTTGATGGTGGCGGTAAGGTCCTTGATTATGGAAGTGGTGTCTGTCTTGTTTGTAGTGGTGCCTGTTCAGTAGAGATTTTTGTTGAAACTCTAGTTTTGAATGGTCCCTGACACCCTGATCTTTTCCCTCTCCATAGAGGCAACGCTGGACTGGGGGGGGGGTCTTCTTACGCCACACTTGGCCTGTAGGAGGGTCCCCTCCATGGGCCCGTCCCCTATGTAGCCCCTCTTGGAGATGATGACCCCCATTCCCCTCCCAAAGTGCGTTGCTTCGTGCTCGTACCGGGAAATGCGATGGCCTGAGCCGATGGGAACCCCCCTCCCTTGAGGTGGTTTGGTTCAGAGGTGGATTTTGCTCCGTGACGGAGTTATGGCGGGGGATTGGCGGCAGTGCCGGGGCTTCAATGGGTTCTGTGGGAAGTTCAGCAGTGGGAGGAGGGGGGGTGTGGGTGGGTGGCGGACCCTCTCGTTGGGCCTGCACCTCTGAACCAAACCACCTATCTGTAGTACATACTTGTGGTGGTTTGATTCATACTTGTGTTTGAGATTGTAGACATACTGTCAATGCCAGGATAGATGCTGCTATCTGTAGTACATCCCCTATCTTTAGGTATTGGTTCCATGGATGCTCGAAGCCAAACCTCGCATGCTTTGGTTCCCATTTTGCAAAGTTGGCCTGATTTTAGACATGGCAAATAATTCACAGTTGATTAGGTTAGGGCAAATTTGTTTGAACCGAGTACTAGGTGGAATATCCTCCATTTCATTGAGGAGATACACTGAAACAAAATTATGTAGTTTCAGAGAAGAAAAATTCGATGGATCGACCAAAATTGCATACCATTGTCTTGTCAGTTGTTTTCGAGAGAACTGATAAACAATTTTGAGTTCCCAGTTTGTCATCCATTGGCTTGTTCATGGAATCCTCTAAGCACTCTGCATACAAATTAGTTGAAAAAAATTTAAAATTTGAAGAAAATTAGCTGATCGTCTTCTAACCCATATCAATAGAAGATGCAAGGTCATCAAATTTTATAGTCAGAGTTATGGAGGTTGTTGCCATTCCACACAGGAAACGTGAACAGGTTTATGACAATACAGATCGCAGGGCCTATAAACATGGAGAAGAGCCAAACGCTGACAATCTTGATAACCTGGTCGCCACGGACACTAGAAACAGCAACCAAACTGAATGTTAGGATGAAAACCATTGCGCCATAGTCATCATGTCTTTTCTTTAACGCTTGGCAGTATTCGAATATATGTCGCTGTTGAACCTGAGAAAAGTTTCGGAGAACGGAATGGTTAGTCACTTAGAGTTTCTCATATCACAATGGATGGAAGATTAAAAGGCTTTGCAATATATGTTTTCATTTTTACTATTGATCATGTGAGAAGAAAAAAAAACCAACAAAAAAAACTAGTAAATTCCACGTAGCATTCGTCGTTCTTTCTAGGTTTCTATTACTTTTAACTCCTTCAATTAGTAGCTAGTTTGGGAAGTTTGTCCATGTGGCCCTTCCAGATTCTATAACCAAAGAAGCCGGGTTTTTTTCAGTAGTTTTTGTAGTGTATAATCCATATTATCCAGCAGTATACATGTTCCAATTATCTATCACTATTTTAAGACTCTTGTCATAATCATCATAGCACCGACAGATAGTTGGAACCTTCTTCCAGTACCGGAGAGGATCCAGATTTAACAAGCACGATCCCCAAAATTTTAAACTCAGAAAAACTTGGTGGAAGGATACTGTATAATCAATGGAGAATAGTATATGGAAGATGCACAAAGTTGATGAAATTTGCATGAAGGGCTTACAGAAGATAAAGACGGAGGTGCCATTGGCCACAGCTTTTCCAGCTCCACCAATCTCTTGTGCTAAGATAGCCACCAACGAGCCCAATCCACCTCCAAGTATAGTGCCGATTCTGCGATTTATCCCTTTGCTTAGTGTTGCACCCGGAAGTTACGTAGAAATATACCGAAAGTATGGGTGAATAGACAAATACATTTTAGCATTTCAATTTCAAGGTGATAATGGTTATTCTGCTCTACATTCAATTCAAGAATGCACAAAAATATGCCTAATCTTGTAGGAGGTAATACTTTACTAGCTCCTTGCCTACACCTCTGAACCTGCAGTTATACACCACTCTCCACTACCGTAGTCGATAAATTGTTTTTGTCTAGCTTTCCTGTCGAGATAAGCTTCTCTTAAGTTTGGGACATCTCTTGTCTACGGCAAGACAGTCTGCTTACTATCACTAGTTTTCACGCGAATATTTACCGTTCCAATCATAGGACACCACTGGTCGTTACCCATGATCACATCTTCGAAAGAATCCTTTATGTAGTCTTCAAACACCTCCCTCTTTGAAGTGCAATGAAAAGAAGCACATAAATCAATGTACCAATCTCGCGTGTCCTACTCCACCCTAGCTAGTAGACATAACTCGTCATCAATTGTATCATTTGTCACCACATTAGCTTGCTTTAATGATTCTTGCTTCTTCATAAGAGCTTTACAACTATGCATCATGTGACCCTGCTTGTGACAATACCAACACCTAGGTCCACCATTGATATAGCTAGAAATAGAACTAAATCGGGACCGTTCAAATCGGGCACTAATCTCAAAGCTCTCAGGGGTAAAACGATAATTTTCACTACAAATGGGTCCGAAAATGGGAACAAGGTCTTTCCAAGCCCAATAACCCAAAAACAGGTCTGCCTTACTAGGTTAGGGTGAGAGTCCATTATAAATAAATCCAGATCATTTAAAAAGTGATTTGAATTCATTGATTATCCTTAAGAGATGGTTTAAACCAAATTTCTTATCATGAAGGAATTTAAACTCTATTTATTAACAAAAAAACATCGGGAAGTAGAGATAAATGATGGTATCGAGTCCCAAAGATGACTATAAATACCCCATACCCCTGTCAGAATCAGGTAATCAGTATTTTCTCCAAAAAAGCTCTTTCATAATCTTTCATATTACAGACTTGAGCGTCGGAGGATTCGTCACCTAGAACAATCCCAATGTTTCGAACTTTTTTACAGGTCATCAGCAGTGTTGAGAACGGTCAACATCGGCAAGTAGTAAAAATGTTAGCTTTTATTGGTTCCAAAAGAATTCAAAAATCATCTGTTTGCTTCCACACCAAATTTAGCAGCAACATATTGGTGCCGTCTGTGGGAATCAAAAAAAGCAATCCGACCATACTCGCTGGTAAAAGCAGTTTTCAGCCAGGCCTCCAAAGGAAAATGGGAAGGCAGCGGCGTCAAGCCGATGAGCCACCCTCTTCCTCCACTTCCTCCACTTCCGGATGTTCCCCCGCAACAAGATCAACAAGTTCAGCAGCCTCAACCTGAACAACCGCCTCCCCAACAGGCTTGCCCCATGTCCAGAGGGCTTGAGCCAGGGAGTTCTCGTCGAAGCGAACAACATCCTCTCCATGACCATGTCTCGGTCCACAATCCTTCCACCGACTCGATGGCCTCGCAAGGTCCTCAATGGTCAAGAGACCTCCGTCAAATCATTGTCAACCGCCAACAAGGGATCAACCTTCGAACCCGTTTGAATGAGAGATGAGCCCGTGACGAGGTCTCTCATCCAGAACACCAGAGAAGTTGGAGGAGTTGTTCTCCCCGAAGTCTGAAATTCAGAAGGCCTGCCTCCCCAAGGGGGGGAAGGGGGTATCCTCCCCGTCGACAACGAAGAAGCCACACTGCTGTGAGCGGATCAGCACCAAGGGTTCATCAGGATGGAGGGGGCACTGGTCACCCAAGCAGAATTCTAAAATTTCAAAGATGACATCATGCAAGAACTTACAAGCACATATCCCTCCCCATGCCACCACTCATGAAGGAGATCCCGATGGTCGATTAGATCCGACTAGAGGGACAACTCGGTTCATCGCTGCCTTCGAAAGATGGAGAAGCGCCTCAACAAGATCAATCTCGAAGAAGGTCAATAGACCAAGAACTTCTACCCGAGCAGACCCCCCTTCTCCAGGACCATCATGGAAGCCCGTGTCCCCGAAACCTTCAAGCTGCCTCATTGAATCCTACAACGGGGAGTCTGATCCGGCTAATCATATTGAGAGTTTTAAAACCCTCATGATGATCCATCAAGCCTCGGAAGTGCTCCTCTGCAAGGCCTTCCCAGCAACATTGAGGGGATCAACAAGAGAATGGTACTCCCGTTTATTACCAGCCTCCATCTTCTCATTTGACCAGTTTGAGGAGTTCTTCCTCACCCACTTCGTTAGCAGTCACCGAGCCGAGAAAATAAGTGTATCCTTGCTAGCGCTCAGTCAAAGGAAAGCTGAACACCTAAGAGATTATGTTCGTCGCTTTACCACCGAAGCTCGGTCTATTGCCTCTCTCGACCAACCAGTAGCCTCTGCAGTATTCAGACACAGCGTAAATAACGTCGACATCAAGGCGTCCCTTGCCAAGACGTTTCCTCGGGACTTCTCGGAACTACTTCTTAGGAATGAGAAGTACATCCGAGCTGAAGAGGCTCTCAACCCCTCTAGTTGAGAAGAGCCCTCTTCTGGGAACAATTGGAAGAGTGCAAACGAAGAAGGATCCCAAAATTTCTTCCTTGGTGTTAGACCGACACTATGAGAGATATAATTATATAACCAAGATCAAGAACACAAGAACGACATATTGAAGGAAGGAAGGACATTATATTGCAGATAAAAGAAGGGAAATTACAGGAGATTGAAGAAAGTTTTCATCCACTTCATTACCCATTCCTATGGCTATTACATTTCCTTTAATACTGCGTTCATGCTGCTACATTCTGATCGGCCAATACCTCTTCACCACATGTCCTGCACTAATCGACTTCATTCCCTAGGTCAAGCGTATCCCCCTTAGAGTTCGAGCTTGTCAGAGCGTGCGTCTAGTAGTCTGTAAGATAGCTGGGCTTCTTCTTCATTCGGGTGGGCCTTGAGTTGATATTGTAGCTGGTTTTGCTTTTGGGCTTGCTTGTGCGTCGGCCCATGGAGACATCCCCATTTGTAGCTGTATTATTGCTGCCCCCTTGAAGCTCAACCTTGTTCTCAAGGTTGAAGTTTGGGAAGGCTATTTTCAAAGCAGCCTTCTCTTCCCATGTCGCCTCGCCCTTCCCAATAGACCAGTACTTTGTCGACGAACATTTAACCTTTCTTAATTCTTCTTGTTTGCAGAATTGATAGAGGTGTAACCATAACATATGGTTTAGGCATTACCTCAGGAAGCGGAATGGAATTAACTAACTCATGGTGTCCTTTGCAACTTCTCAGTAAAGATACATGGAAAACAGGATGGATGTGAGATGCTTCAGGTATCTGAAGCTTATATGCTACTTTTTCTACCTGCTTGATTATGCGGAAGGGGCCACAGTATCATTTGGAAAAATTGTGGGAGCTTCGTTGAGCAACAATGTTGTCTATATGGTTGCAGCTTGACAAATACCCAGTCTTCCACCTCAAATTCTTTGTCACTTCTGTGTGCATCAGCAATTGTCTTCATTCTCGCTTGCGCTCTGGTGAGATTTTCTCTTAGTTTATGCAGAAGTCCATTTCTATATAGCAGTTGGCTCTCTATCCCAATGTTGGCTGCCATTCCACGTATATAATTCTGAATTCTGGGATGTTTTCTACCATAAAATGCTTCGAATGGAGTCATATTAATTGATGAGTGGTGGGTTGTGTGGTACCAGTATTCTGCCTATTCCAAGTACTTAATTCATTGCCGAGGTTCATTAGAAACAAAGCTCCTCAGATACTACTCCAAACAATGATTAAGCACCTCTGTTTGCCTGTCAGATTGTGGGTGATATGTGCTTGACATGCACAATCTCGTACCTTGTAGCTGGAATAATTCCTTCCAGAATTGACTGAAAAATATAGGGTCCCTATCTGGAATAATAGACTTCAGAAGTCCATGCAATTTAAAAATATTGGAGGCAAAGACTTCTGCTACCTTTGCTGCATTGTGGTTAGTTGGAAGAGGAATAAAATGTGCATATTTTGACAACCGATCAACAATAACTAATATAACAAATTTACCCTTCACATTAGGCAACCCAGTGATGAAGTCCATTGAGATGTCTTCCCATATTTGTTCTGGTATTGGCCGGGGTTGTAGTAGATCTGATGGTGAGTGTGTCTCATACTTCGCATGCTGACACACTGCACATTCATGCACAAATTTGTGAATGTTGCTTTGACATGTCCTCCCAGTAAAAATGTAGATTTAATTCTCGCAATTGTCTTTGTAATTCCTGAGTGACCTCCCCCAGGTGAGCATGGAACATGAACATAACTTCTTGTACTGAAGCCAATGGTAGAACAATTCTCTTTTTAAAACAAATGATGTCATCCCTTAGAGTATAATCAGAGCTAGTTGCTTGATTGTTATGAAGTCTTGATAAGACATGTGTGCATATAGCATCATGTGTATATTTTTCTTTGATTCTGTCCAATAGGAGTACTTGAGGTTTTGAAATTACAGATACCTGATTTAACTCCATTTTAGGTTGTCTGGAAAAAAATTTGCAACTATATTAAGCTTCCCTGGTTTATATACTACTTGTTAGGATTGTGGCCTCAAATACACATAGGCACGGAGTACTTAAAGTTGGATAAGAAGAGGAGGAGACAAAGACAGCTAGATTAGACAACAGCAAGTAGAAGATGTGCAGTTTGGAGAGTTGCGGTCGATCAACCTGGGGGTGCGATCGACCAACCCAAGTTGCTGAGAGTTCTTCGAGTGTACAGGGTTCAACAGAGAAGGGGAAGATCGATCGTGCAGTCGACCGTTCACGTCTCAGATGTGGGCTTTACACGTTGCGGTCGACCGACCTGGAGATGCGATCGACCGTCAGTGGCGCTGTATGTTATTTGGGCTGACGGGAGTCATGCCCAATAAGCTGGATTTGTGTTTATCTTTTATGGTTTACTTGAGAACTATATATGGTTGTAGACTCTAGGGTTTGTGTGAATCTAATCCATCATGTATTGATCAAGGTGAGCCATTATCATTGTTCAACTTCAAGAGGGGATTGTGCAGAGTGCTTCAAAAGTGAGTGAGAGAGATTAAGAGTTGTAATCTCTTTGTAATCTTTGTATTTCTTGGGGAATAATAAGTATTGGTTATCTCTGCATATTGATTATGTTCTTGTGAGATCTTTCATGTATTGTGGTTGTTTCTTCTTGGTTCATCTGGTTCTTGCTTGTGGTGTATTTCCGCTATTAGCACTACGAGTTGTTGGTAAATTATGCAAGAAATGGTATCATAGCTTTAGGTTCGAGATGGCCGATAGCAAGTCGAAGATCGAGATATTCGATGGGAGTGACTTTGCGATGTGGAAGATTCAGATGACAGCGTATCTTCATCAAAAAGTTCTTGATGGTCTGTTGTTCGATGAGAAGCCGAAATATGCATATTAGGATGCGAAGGTCTTAGCAGAGTGGAATCGTTTGGATCAGAAGGCGCTAGGGCAGATTCAATTGGGCCTGAGTATGAAGGCGTTATTTCATATCTCGAATGCAAAGACAACAAAGGAGGCTATGGAGATTCTTACGGATATGTATGAGAAACCGTCAGCATTTAATCAAATTCTTCATCTGAAGAAATTGGTTAATACACTACGAGAAATTTGACATATACCAACGGACACCTGTAGTGACGGTCACTAAAACCGTGGGTATAAGTATCATATACCTACAGACGTGTAGTAAATTGTGGGTATAGATATTCTATAGCTTTAGAGCTTTTAATCCTTAACTATAAGTTTTACTGACAGGATAAAACACTGTGGGTATAGTCCATAATTTATTTCCCCCCCACCTTTTTCATTTTCTCTCCCCCCCCCCTAAATATTTCATTTATCCCTCTAAAACTCCTAAATCCCTCTCTCACCAAACCCAATCTTTAAATCATCCTCCTCCCGAGTCAGCGCCCCCCTCCTCCCGTCGCCATTGCCCCATCTCCCTCACTTAAAGGAAGAAGACGAGATCTCCCCTGCATCCTCCTCTTCTTCCTTGGCGTCGATCTCGACGAGCCGACGATTTTGCTCATTGCGAAGAGCCGATGATTTTGCCCATGTTTTTAATATTTAAAATTCACAAATAATAATTTTGCACTAAACCAGGTTTTTGGAGGAGTTGGGGGTTTGTTAGGGAGGAGGAGCAATGGAGCGAAGAGCAACGATTTCGGGGTGGGAGCGAGGGCGGCAATGTTGCATGGTGTTCAGGAGCTGGCTGATGCTGTCAAGGTTACAATGGGCCCTAAGGTATGTACATTTCTAGAAATAGTTTTGTTGGTTGTAGAAAAAAATGGGTTTTTGTTTTGGGAGGAATTTGGTTTGTTGTTGATCGATGGAGGAATGTCATTATGTTCTTGTTAGGAGATATAGCTAATTTTGAAAAAAAAAATACTGTAAATTTCTCTACTTGCAAACATATACCCTATATCATGATTGGTCTTGTAGTTTCTGTTTTACCATTTTAATTATATGATAATGTGTGAGAGTGAGTAATGGATCATTCCACCCTATTCGAGAAACTAAATGACTATACTTGATATATTTCCATTGTGTTTAATATGTTTGTTGTTGTTGTTGTATTTAGTAAGAAGAAATCCTTAATGTTATTGACTAACTGCGTAAACATTTATTATGTTAATCAATACTCATCTTTGATTGCTTGCCACAAAATCTTTTAAATTTGAAAGCAATTCGTACTGCTGCAGCTCAATGCTACTTGTATGCTCTATTATGCAGTTGGTGCTCTCAATACCTTGTTTAGTAGCCTGAATTCTCCGGGCCAGCTAAATGGTTGGAAGTCAAATGGCGGCGATCCCTGTGGGGACTCATGGAAGGGCATTACATGCTCCGGTTCATCAGTTACAGCAATGTGAGGTTTCTCAGATTGTTCTCTTATAATTTACAAATAACTACATGTAATGTTAAATAATGGAAGCATTACCGTTTCTTTAATGGGATCTATTCTCAGCAAACTGCCTAGTTTGGGGCTTACCGGGACGTTGGGTTACAACATGCAAACCATGACTTCGTTAGTTAACCTGTGAGTTCTATGACCTTTTTTGATAATTTTTTTTTTTTGAGATGTATAAGCTTACAAATTGTTTTGAGGGTTGATCCTGTATGTATAATGCAGGGACATGAGCAACAATAATCTTGGAAATGGAGGTCAAATTCCATATAATCTACCTCCGAACCTCCAACATCTGTAAGTTCTGATGCAAATACCAATGGTTCTTTGGTTGATCTCCGTTCATGTCTAATTTGTTTTCGAACTAATCTGCAAAAATCTTGCTGGTAATCAGTTCACACAAGGCATTCCTTACTCAATTTCACAGATGAATGCTCTTGAAAGCATGTGAGTTCCATTTGATAATTGAAATTTGCTTGTGCATCATTGTACTTCTTGATTATCAAGCTAAACCAAATCAATGTTGATGTATGTAGAAATCTTGCTCACAATCAACTTTTGGGCAATTTAAATGATATGTTTGGACTACTTTCAAGTCTTACCTCAATGTGAGTAAAAAAATTTTATCCTCTCTTGCACTTAGAAGAAGCATAAAATCATGATAACATCAACTACATACGTGCAATTTTTTTGTTATTTGGCGGTAACATCCTAAGATTTAGGCATTTCAATTTTTATAACTATGGACATCTGTTTTTCTTAAATGTCAAATGAATGCTTCAGCAACAGTGTTATTGAGAAAGAAGGAACCATGTCTCTTATACAAGGCAATGAAAAAGCATTGTGTATTGTGTCAGTTTTTAGCATATTATTTACTTGCATTTTAAGTAAAATGCAGTATTCTACGGAAGTGTATTTGACTACTCTAGATTTGCTTCATTGACACTGTGATTTTGGTTCATGTGCCACATGGACCTCTCCTTCAATTCTATTACAGGTGATCTCCCAGAGAGTTTTATTGGGCTAACAAATTTGAATACCCTGTAAGCACAACAATACAGTTTATATGATTAAACCAACTTCTAACTAAACTATTATAATAATTACACAATTTTCATCTTTCAGTGATTTGCAAAACAATCAGTTTACGGGTTCCATCAATGTCCTTTCTAGCCTCCCTCTTCAGAGCTTGTAAGTATAAATCAATCCTATTTGTAGTTGGATTATTTTCAACAAGGAACAGTTATATATGTCAGTGCTGAATATTTTGCATGATTTAGGAATGCTGTTATTCTGGTTAATGTTACCAATTTGGTAATCTCTTTTTCATAGGACTGATGGAAACTCATGGAACTCAGGGCCAGCTCCACCACCACCACCATTTACCCCTCCACAAGGCCGAAGAACTAACCCTGGTGGTAATTCTGGTGGCGGAAATAGCTCATCCGAAGGTGGTAAAAGTGGGAAGAAATCTGGTATTGGTGGCGGAGGTGTAGCTGGTATTATTATTTCTCTTTTGGTTATTGGTGCAATTAATAGTTGCATTCTTCTTGGTGAAGCAAAGAAGAACGAAGGGGTCTTCCGTAATGCATTGAAAACCCTGGAGCTTTCCATCTCCCCGTCGCCAGCTAGCGCTGACCTCCTTACTCCACTTTCTCTCGCATCATTGAACACCGCACCAGGAGTACTACCTGGCAACGACCACATTTGGTAGGCATCACTCCTATTATTTGAATGTGTGATAACGAAAAAGAATATTAACTATTTGTTGATGACCAAAGTTAGATCTTTTTGCTTTGTTTTGTTTGTGAAGGGCTCTCAACAAGCGAGAAATGATTGAACTCGCTCAAAATGCAGCCGAGTTTGTGTTTGCCGACGATGAAGTGAAGAAAGCTGTAAAAGAGATTTGCAGGATGCTAAAAGAAGATTACTGCAAAGAGAATCAAGATCTGGTTGCCGTAAAATAAGAAAATTGTTAGTGTCGTATCTCAAATGAGGAGTCAATTGAATGTTATCTTATAATGCCATTGAATATGTTGATCGTAGTTTAAAGTATTGATTCTCATGTCTGCACACATGAATTCAATTGTGTATTTGGTTATTAACTATTTTTTAATTTGACATGCTTGTAATACTTCATTAATTTTTAATATGATTGAAGTTTAATTTTATTTAATTTTGTTTCATAAACACATTTATCTATTTTATTGTGTATTTAGTTTATAATTGGATTAATATTATAAAAGAAAATATTAAATTATCATAAGCGTAATTAATAAGAAAAAATTGTGTATAGAGCGATGGGTATATATTTAAATATTTGGATGCGAAAACCATCACTAAAACCTATAGCAATGGAGTTTCAACTGTGGGTATAGGAAAGTAAGAGGTGTCCTTAAAACCTATACCAACGGATACAAAACCATGGGTATAACACCGAGGTTTTGTTCAACGAGTGAAAAACCGTCGTTATAGGCTATAGTGACGGCATTCTGCCGTGGATATAGCTAATTAAAAACTACAGAAAATATGTGTAACGCCCCGAATCCCAAAACACTAAATTCGAGATGTTCTACAGGATCTTTTCGCTTTCTTCAGTACAATTTTACAAGGAATTTAAACTTTTCACTTTACATCAGAGTTTACATCATATTACACTTTTCATTTTGCACAGCGGAAATAAAAATATACAACATTTACATAAATGTACAACAACATGGTAAATCTCTATGCATCCATTCCTCTTTACATGTAATTTATCCTGCATACAAAACTGTGGGTACGTCAGTTTATTCAACCGACGATAATTATACATGGCCATCATCTCTATGCCAGAAACAGTATAACGATTCTCATTTCTTAACAGATCACAAACTTGTTCACATAACAATTAAAGTAAAGGGGAAAATCTTAATGATGTCGTGTCGTGATCGTGCACTTAATCCTTAATGCAATTACTTAATTTACATGACACTAATGCGCACTTGTTCGGATTCTATGCATCCCATACTACATAGGTCCGAGGGCAAGCCTCTTAACCGTTCTTCATTTTTGTAGGGTTCAATCCATCGCCATAACTTACTCTACTTCTGTAATTACAGTGAGTATCCTAGATGATCTATGAGTACAAGCACGTATCCTGGCCCCTGGAGTAGAATTCTGCGCCATGTCTTGACTCATCAAGCATGCATTCTGCGGCAATTCAGCCTCCTCCCTGAACACGATCCTCTTGCAGTCACCAAACACCCCACAAGCGTGACTAAAGTCCGATCATTCTGAGTTGTGCTCGCGCCATGTCTTGACTCATCAAGCATGCATTCTGCGGCTCACACACCCGCACCGTAAACTCTAGTTCTCATACTTATGTTTTTCTCTCACTTTCATCACCTCTTCACTATGTACTAAATATTAGAATAATGAATAAAAATCAAAGCTCTAGAGTTAGCTTCTCCACCAAACCGGACTTATCATTTCATTTCAATACATGACCATCCTTGGTCTTCTTTTCAATTTCATTTCATTTCATTCATTTCACTGCCGGGGGAGACTTAGCTACTTTTCGTTTCAATTTCCAATTCACAATTTCCAATTGAGCACTTTCAGCTCATAATTCATTTAGAGTCTCACAGACTTTCTTATCATGATCTTAGCCTTTCATGTTCATTTAATTCTCAACTCACATCTATGATTCTTTTCATATAAATTCATACAGCCATAAAAGTTCATTGGCATCAATCATAAAGTTCACAACTTTCAGCAATAATCAAAATTGGAATCTCTGACATATCAAAATCTACTCTGTACAGTCGACTTGGAAGTGTACCAGTCGACTCGTACAGTCAATACAAGTTCATCATAAACACTCGGGAGAGTCGACTGCTGCACACGGCCAGTCGGCTGTCCCGCAACTTTTCAGGTTCAAAATGTTATCCACGTGACAATCGACTGTTCATCCATCAGTCGTCTGTCCTGGGTTTTTAAGCAGTACACATTCCACATTTCAAGTTAAGGGATTATCTTCCCATCTGCTAGTACTCGCACATGCATCATAGTGCCAATTTACACTATCTAATCATACTTACATATTTCTTTAACTGTTCAGTTACAACATGGATTTCAAAATAACTAACATTGTCTTTTCTTCAAGTGATGCTAGACATGCATTTACTCTTGTTCATAACTTTCTTGCAGAAATAAAACATGATTCTCAATTACACTTAGAACAATCACAATGAAAACATATCTCAATTCATGGAATTACAGGCATATTCAAAATTTAATCGATGCATCGGTCGACTGTTCATAACATCAGTCGACTGCACCAGTCGTTCACAGTTTCATTAATTATCCCTAGTTCTTTTTCCACATGCTCATGTCTACTTAGTCTTGTACATCATGAAGGATATGAGTTTACTCTCACTACTTTATTTTAATTATTCACATATATATCATGAAGCTTTCTAATAAATCATGTAACAGAAGTCTCGAACCAGTCGACTTATCTGCACGACAGTCGACTGTACCGACCCAATTCATCTTCTTGTTTTCAGTGCCATTACTAGATTATTATTCCTCCATAATTATCAACATAATCACACTTACGCATTTCTAATACATACTACTTTACTTCTCATGAGCACAGTAACAAACATCACAATTATGGCATGTTTTCTACACTAGAAGTCCTGAGAAACACCCACCTTATTTGACGAAGTGATCGAATCCAGCAAAAGCTCCTTAATGCGACGTAGCACCCCTTGCTCCTTGCTCCTTGCCGAAGATCTCCAGGGAATGATGCCCGGCCTCCACACACAAACTCTTACAATAATAATCTTTATAAAATAATCTTAGTGTAAAGAACAATGGATGAGAGGGGGTATTTATACACAGATTAGAGTGAGATGGAGGGCTAGGATGCACTAGGGAGTTGGAGGATCAAGGGCTAGGATTGATTAGGGGGTTGTGATAACCACCCACATCCCAAAATAACCACCCACCATCAAAACCCACTACTACACCCAACCGGCCAAGATTTGTGCATTGTGCACGTGTATGCGAAATGCACGTGCATGCATAAATCACCCCACAAGAATTTGTACATACAAAAATAGGTCTTTTTAAAAGAAAATGTTACACATACAAGTTGTAGAAAATAATAAAAGATTTATTTCATGGGCTAGAAATCAATTGGGCCAAAATAGTTATTTTGTAGAAGTAAATAAGTAAATTAACATTTGGGCTTTAGGGAAAATACTTTATAAAAACAAGGTTCTTATTCATCATGTTGAAAATAATAGCCAACAATATTACACAAGCACACTATATATAAAAATAAATAATCTTTCGTATATTTGGAAGATCAGGGTATTACATCACTCCCTCCTTAGAATAGTTCCGTCCCCGGAACTACAGTCAAGAGCGAGTAACAAAAATACAACACAACACAAGAACAAAAGATACAAAGATACAATCAAGCAAAACGCTCAGGATAAACCTTCAACATCCTCTCCTCAGACTCCCAAGTAGCCTCTTCAACCAAATGGTTTCTCCAGACCACCTTGACCATCGGTATCATCTTATTCCTCAAGACTTTCTCCCTACGGTCAACAATCTCGACAGGAGACTCGATGTAATTCAGATCCAACTGCAAACCTTCCGGCACTTCAGGTAAGTGATGACTCGGATCTGGAATATAACCTCTCAGCATAGACACATGGAAGACATTGTGCACCTGAGACAACTCTTCCGGTAATTCAAGCCGGTAAGCAGTTTTTCCGATCCTTTTCAATATCTTATACGGGCCTATAAACCTCGGGGCTAACTTCCCGCCTTTGCCAAAACGAACCACACCTTTGCTGGGTGATACCTTCAGGAAGACGAAGTCACCAACCTCAAACTCAAGGTTCCTTCTCCGGTTGTCTGCATAGCTTTTCTGCCTGCTCTGAGCTTCCACCAACCTTTTCCTGATCAGAACAATCTTCTCAGAAGTCTGTTGTACAAGCTCAGGACCAAACAACTGCCGCTCCCCAACTTCATACCAACAAACAGGTGTTCTGCACTTCCTGCCATACAAAGCTTCGTACGGCGCCATCCCGATGCTAGCCTGAAAACTGTTGTTGTAGGCAAACTCCACCAAAGATAAATGCCTTTCCCAACTGCCTCCGAAGTCTAGTATACAACACCGAAGCATATCCTCAAGAATACGGTTGACTCTCTCGGTCTGCCCATCGGTTTGCGGATGAAAAGTAGTGCTGAAATCTGTCTTGGTAGCCAAAGCTGTCTGAAGACTCCTCCAGAAATGCGAAGTAAACCGCGCATCTCGATCAGACACAATAGTTGACAGAACGCCATGAAGCCGGACAATCTCACCAACATACATCTCAGCTAACTTGTCCATCGAAGCAGTGAGTTTCATCGCCAAAAAGTGAGCGGACTTGGTAAGTCGATCGACTATAACCCAAATCGCGTCATTGCCTTTAGGACTCTTAGGCAATCCCGTATTGAAATCCATACTGATGTTATCCCACTTCCATTCCGGAATAGGTAACGACTGTAATAGACCGCCGGGTCTCTGATTTTCGGCTTTGACTTGCTGACAAACCTCACACTTGCAACAAATTCAGCCACATCCCACTTCAAACCTGACCACCAGAAATGCTGTTTGATGTCTTTGTACATCTTAGTACTCCCAGGATGTACCGACAAAAGAGTAGCATGCGCCTCCTGAAGAATACTCTCTTTCAGGTCCGCCTGATTTGGAACACACAGCCTATCTCCGAACCACAGCACTCCATCCCTAATTTGAAATCCGGGCAACCTGCCAGCACTAACCTGCTCCTTCATCTCCAAAATATCAGCATCAACCTCCTGATTTGCAATGATCTTTGCATTCAAAGTAGGCTGAAGCCTCAACTGTGCCAGAGATGCTCCCAATCCTTGCAAGACAACTTCAATACCTGCTCGATCCAACTCCTCAATCAAATGCCTCTGAGTCGTAATCAAACTGGCCAAACTGCTCTTGCGACTAAGTGCATCAGTAACAACATTAGCTTTTCCAGGATGATACTTGATCTCAGGTCGCATATTCTCGAGCACTTCTAACCATCTCCGCTGCCTCAGATTGAGATCCCTCTGCTGATATATATACTTCAAGCTCTTGTGGTCCGTGTACATATTCAACTTCTCACCGTACACATAGTGCCTCCATTGCTTCAGGGCAAAGATAATCGCAGCCAACTCTAGATCATGAATCGGGTAATTCTTCTCATGTGGTCGTAGTTACCTAGACCCATAAGCGATTACTCTACCTTCTTGCATTAAGACACAACCAAGCCCCCGATGTGAAGCATCGCTATAAACATCATACTCAACACCTGCTCTAGGCAAAGCCAAAATAGGTGCAGTAGTCAGTTTCTCTTTCAACTCCTGAAAGCTTGCCTCACATTGCTCAGTCCACTTGAAGCTCACATTCTTCTTGGTCAGTCCAGTAAGCGGTACAGCTATCTGAGCATAACCTTGAATGAATCTCCTGTAGTATCCAGTCACCCCAAGGAAACTTCTGACTTCCTTTACTGTGGTAGGCCTAGCCCAATCTCTCACTGCCTCTATCTTCTGAGGGTCAGTTGCCACTCCCTCCTTAGAAAGGATGTGACCTAGGAATGCCACTTCAGATTTCCAGAAATCACACTTGGATAACTTGGCATACAACTTCTGCTCTTCCAGCTTCTTCAAAACTGCTGCCAGATGCTCGGTGTGCTCCTCCTCTGACTTGGAGTACACGAGAATATCGTCGATAAACACCACGACGAAAGAATCAATAAATGGCCTCAGAACTCTGTTCATTAAATCCATGAAGATTGCGGGTGCATTCGTCACTCCGAATGGCATAACTAAGAATTCGTAATGCCCATGCCGAGTTCTAAATGCAGTTTTGTGCACATCTTCAGCTTTCACTCGCACTTGGTGATACCCTGATCGAAGATCTATTTTGGAGAATACAGCTGCTCCTTGTAGACGATCGAACAAATCATCAATTCGAGGAATCGGATACTTATTCTGAACAGTGACCTTATTCAGCTCTCGGTAATCGATACACATTCTCATCGATCCATCTTTCTTCTTTACCAAAAGCACTGGTGCTCCCCAAGGTGACGCACTAGGTTGAATAAAGCCCTTCCCCAATAGTTCCTCAATCTGCCGTTTCACCTCATCCTGTTCCACTGGAGCCATCCTATATGGTGCCTTAGAAATGGGTGCACTTCCCGGTTGAACAATGATGCTGAACTCTACATCACGATGCGGGGGTAACCCAGGAAAATCTTCCAAGAACACAGTCGGATAGTTCCGAAACACAGGAATCCCTTGCAATTCCATAGGAGTCTCTTCCTTGCGGATAGTTGCCACCAGCTTAACACACTTCTGCTTCCCTTGGAAAGTGACTTCAGGTCCACCTGGAGCCTTCACTGTTACGGTCTTGGTCTTACACTCGATGCTTGCACTGTACACCGACATCCAATCAATGCCAATGATAACATCGACTCCCAAGATAGTCAGCTCGATCAGATCGATGCCAAAGATTCGATCTCCAATCACGATCTCGCAATCAGCGTAATACCGATCAATGGTCAAAGTTTCCCCTGATGGAGTAGCTACTGCTAAGATCTTGCCTGGAAAAGTCTTCGGTTCCACTCCCAACACTTTAGCAAATCTAGGAGACACAAAAGTATGAGAGGATCCAGTATCGAACAATACAACAGCTTTCATTCCATTAAGATAGAGTTCTCCTGTTATATAGTACACACCATTACATAACAGTTTCACAATATGAACGGGAAGAAGAAATGACAAAAACCACTAAATATCAGCTCTCGTACCAGAGATGACCTGATCTGCTTCCTCAGCATCAGCTTCCGTCAAGGCAAATACTCGCCCTGGTTGGTATGGCCTCTTCCCAGTCTGCTGTATTGGCACATTGTGATTGCCAGCCCGTGGTTTGAAACATCGAGATTGGTAATGTCCCACTTCACCACAGTTGTAGCAAGTGACTGTAGAAGGTCTCACCACATTGTTTCCAGGTCCTCCAGCCACACCAATAGCGTTCGCCCCTGTCGGTTTGAACCTCTGTGCAGATGGTTGCCCCTTGAAACTCCCCGATTGTGCAGGCCTCTTCCCGGACTGCCAGTTGTTCCTCTGGTGCTGAGCAACATGGAACTGCTCCATATCCGCCTCCGTCACTGCCGCCCTCTTGACCAACTTGTCAAACCGCCTGATACCAAGAGGTATCATCCGGGATCTCAAGCTTGGTCTCAGTCCATGCTCGAACTTGCGAGCCTTTTTAGCCTCATCCATCACCAGTTCTGGAGCATACCTGGAGAGTTGAGTGAACTTAGTCTCATACTCCCTCACTGTCATGCTGCCTTGCTGAAGTGACAGAAACTCCATTGCTTTCTTCTCCTGAACATCGGAGGGGAAATAGTGACTGCGGAACTCCTCTAGAAATTCCTCCCAGCCGAGCAACATGCCTCCCATAGTCCTTTTCACCGACTGCCACCAAACAGCCGCATCCTTCTCGAATTGCAAAGTTGCCAACTTGACCTTGCTGCCCTCCGGTGTCTCCAACACCTCAAAGATCGTCTCCACTTGCCGAATCCAGTTGTCAGCCGCATCTGGGTCTGACTTACCCTCGAATACAGGTGGTTTCATTCTCTTGAACGATTCCACCAGCTTAATCGCCTCGGGCACTGGATTCGCAGGCCCCCTTCCTTGGTTCATGGCCACTGCATTCAGCGTCTGGTAAACCCTAGCAAGTTCAGTCTCCAAATCCAACCCCTCACCATTCCTAGCTCCTTTTCTCGACATATTCTGATGCAAAAGATCCATCAAATTCGAAGTATAAGACAAGAACTCAAACCAACTTGCATTTCATTGAATTTCAAAGTTTATACATTCGAATTAAAAACATTTCTTAACATCAGAATAGAAGATAGTAGAAACTAAGACAATCTAATCCCTACGGGTCCTTTTCGCTGCTCGAAGTTCATCCCGTAGTTCATCGACTTCATCCTTCAGCACATCTGTCAGGTTCTTTCTCTTCTCAAGTTCCCAAACTCGGTGACTGAGAACAAAAAAATCGTCCTTTCGCTTCGCCAGTTGAGCTTCCAATACTCCAACTCTCTCTTTCAGGGTTTCCACCTGCCTCTGAAGAGAAGCCACAGTGCTACTCCGAGCTGGTCCCTCTTCTTCATCGGAAGAAGAATCGTCAGACGAATCCGGAGGTGGGGTAATCTCTCGAGATTCAGGCCACTCCTCATCATCGGAATCTGCTTGCCCAGGGTGATACTCATCCTCAGAATCAACCTGTCCAGGATGGTACTCTTCCTCAATGATATGCCAGTCGTCGCCTCCAGCCGGGTCGAAGTGATCAGCCATCTTAGAATAGAGGGGAAGAAGCATAAGTCATAGAGCAACACAAATGTAAGTCACTTACATTTAAATCTCCAAACTCAGACACACACTCTAATGTCCACTTCTAGGGTGTCGTTCCCTATAAATTTGTACAAGTGTGAAAGCGTAGAAAGCGTGGCTTTGATACCACTCTGTAACGCCCCGAATCCCAAAACACTGAATTCGAGATGTTCTACAGGATCTTTTCGCTTTCTTCAGTACAATTTTACAAGAAATTTAAACTTTTCACTTTACATCAGAGTTTACATCATATTACACTTTTCATTTTGCACAGCGGAAGTAAAAATATACAACATTTACATAAATGTACAACAACATGGTAAATCTCTATGCATCCATTCCTCTTTACACGTAATTTATCCTGCATACAAAACTGTGGGTACGTCAGTTTATTCAACCGACGATAATTATACATGGCCATCCTCTCCATGCCAGAAACAGTATAACGATTCTCATTTCTTAACAGATCACAAACTTGTTCACATAACAATTAAAGTAAAGGGGGAAATCTTAATGATGTCGTGTCGTGATCGTGCACTTAATCCTTAATGCAATTACTTAATTTACATGACACTAATGCGCACTTGTTCGGATTCTATGCATCCCATACTACATAGGTCCGAGGGCAAGCCTCTTAACCGTTCTTCATTTTTGTAGGGTTCAATCCCTCGCCATGACTTACTCTACTTCTGTAATTACAGTGAGTATCCTAGATGATCTATGAGTACAAGCACGTATCCTGGCCCCTGGAGTAGAATTCCGTGCCATGTCTTGACTCATCAAGCATGCACTCTGCGGCAATTCAGCCTCCTCCCTGAACACGATTCTCTTGCAGTCACCAAACACCCCACAAGCGTGACTAAAGTCCGATCATTCTGAGTTGTGCCCGCGCCATGTCTTGACTCATCAAGCATGCATTCTGCGGCTCACACACCCGCACCGTAAACTCTAGTTCTCATACTTATGTTTTTCTCTCACTTTCATCACCTCTTCACTATGTACTAAATATTAGAATCATGAATAAAAATCAAAGCTCTAGAGTTAGCCTCTCTACCAAACCGGACTTATCATTTCATTTCAATACATGACCATCCTTGGTCTTCTTTTCAATTTCATTTCATTTCATTCATTTCACTGCCGGGGGAGACTTAGCTACTCTTCGTTTCAATTTCCAATTCACAATTTCCAATTGAGCACTTTCAGCTCATAATTCATTTAGAGTCTCACAGACTTTCTTATCATGATCTTAGCCTTTCATGTTCATTTAATTCTCAACTCACATCTATGATTCTTTTCATATAAATTCATACAGTCATAAAAGTTCATTGGCATCAATCATAAAGTTCACAACTTTCAGCAATAATCAAAACTGGAATCTCTGACATATCAAAATCTACTCTGTACAGTCGATTTGGAAGAGTACCAGTCGACTCGTACAGTCAATACAAGTTCATCATAAACACTCGGGAGAGTCGACTGCTGCACACGGCCAGTCGGCTGTCCCGCAACTTTTCAGGTTCAAAATGTTATCCACGTGACAGTCGACTGTTCATCCATCAGTCGTCTGTCCTGGGTTTTTAAGCAGTACACATTCCACATTTCAAGTTAAGGGATTATCTTCCCATCTGCTAGTACTCGCACATGCATCATAGTGCCAATTTACACTATCTAATCATACTTACATATTTCTTTAACTGTTCAGTTACAACATGGATTTCAAAATAACTAACATTGTCTTTTCTTCAAGTGATGCTAAACATGCATTTACTCTTGTTCATAACTTTCTTGCAGAAATAAAACATGATTCTCAATTACACTTAGAACAATCACAATGAAAACATATCTCAATTCATGGAATTACAGACATATTCAAAATTTAATCGATGCATCGGTCGACTGTTCATAACATCAGTCGACTGCACCAGTCGTTCACAGTTTCATTAATTATCCCTAGTTCTTTTTCCACATGCTCATGTCTACTTAGTCTTGTACATCATGAAGGATATGAGTTTACTCTCACTACTTTCTTTTAATTATTAACATATATATCATGAAGCTTTCTAATAAATCATGTAACAGAAGTCTCGAACCAGTCGACTTATCTGCACGACAGTCGACTGTACCGACCCAATTCATTTTCTTGTTTTCAGTGCCATTACTACATTATTAGTCCTCCATAATTATCAACATAATCACACTCACGCATTTCTAATACATACTACTTTACTTCTCATGAGCACAGTAACAAACATCACAATTATGGCATGTTTTCTACACTAGAAGTCCTGAGAAACACCCACCTTATTTGACGAAGTGATCGAATCCAGCAAAAGCTCCTTAATGCGACACAGCACTCCTTGCTCCTTGCTCCCTGCCAAAGATCTCCAGGGAATGATGCCCGGCCTCCATACACAAACTCTTACAATAATAATCTTTATAAAATAATCTTAGTGTAAAGAACAATGGATGAGAGGGGGGTATTTATACACAGATTAGAGTGAGATGGAGGGCTAGGATGCACTAGGGAGTTGGAGGATCAAGGGCTAGGATTGATTAGGGGGTTGTGATAACCACCCACATCCCAAAATAACCACCCACCATCAAAACCCACTACTACACCCAACCGGCCAAGATTTGTGCATTGTGCACGTGTATGCGAAATGCACGTGCATGCATAAATCACCCCACAAGAATTTGTACATACAAAAATAGGTCTTTTTAAAAGAAAATGTTACACATACAAGTTGTAGAAAATAATAAAAGATTTATTTCATGGGCTAGAAATCAATTGGGCCAAAATAGTTATTTTGTAGAAGTAAATAAGTAAATTACATTTGGGCTTTAGGGAAAATACTTTATAAAAACAAGGTTCTTATTCATCATGTTGAAAATAATAGCCAACAATATTACACAAGCACACTATATATAAAAATAAATAATCTTTCGTATATTTGGAAGATCAGGGTATTACAATATGTCCGTTGGTACAGGTTTTATGGGCTATACCTACGGTTTTCCGCCTTTTACCCACAAATTTTTGCTGTCACTATATGTCAAATTCCTTGTAGTGATATGAAGTTGAGGGAAGGGGGTTTAGTAACAAAATATGTGAACAATTACTGTATGGTTTACAACCAGATGGAAGCTGCAGGTTTGAAGTTTTCAGAGAGGGAACAATCATTGTTACTTCTATCTACTTTGTCCAATAGTTATGGTACGGTGGAACAGACTATTACAGGCACTATGACAGATTTGAGGACTCTACATGATGTGGTGAGTAGCATTCTGAACGAGGAGGTGAGAGGATGAGAAACGGGGGATATCCATCATTATCTTCTAGATATTTCGCAATGTTTGTTGAGAGGATACGTGGAAGATCTGAAAGCTGTAGAAGAAGAAAATGATCAGAGTAGTTCATCTCAGAGTGGGTCTGATGACAGCAACGGGGGACATGGTCTTGGGTGCTAGTATTTTCACAAGAGGGATCACATGATGTGCAGTTGCAAGGCCTATATGAAGAAGAAGCAGAAGAAACCGAAGAGAGATACCACAACAGAAGCTCAAGTGGGGCTTGTTGAAGAGTTATGCTTATCAGCTCGGTAGGAGTTGGCACTCAAGATTGGTTTATTGATTCAGGAGCTTCTTTTCATTGCACTCCGAGGAGAGAGGTGTTTGATGACTACAGAGAAAGTTCTTTTGGAGATGTGATCGTGGGGAACGGTCACCAGAGTCCTGTACATGGGGTTGGTACTATTCGTGTGAAATTCAATGATGATCAGAGTGTTGTCTTGCGAGAGACATGACATGTTCCAGACTTGACAGAAAATATTATCTCAATTGGAAGGCTAGACAAAGAGGGTATGTCTACTACAGTTGGTAGTGGAGAGTGACGTATAGCTGCAGGTTCAGGGTGATTGCAAAAGGAAAGCACGAGAGAACGTTGCATTTGATTAGAAATGTGACAGGCTTTTCTCCTGCAGATGACTCAACCGAAATTGAGTAGTAGGTTGTGTGGGGTGCAACCGAGCTCTTTCAGTTGTGGAAAGGATGTTACTAATTTAGTGGAAGTTGTTGGTCATGGAAGTGATCCTAGAGGGCAAGACGTTGCTGCGGTGAAGGTACTTTGCGATATGACAGACGAAGCTTCAAGTCGCTTTTGTGTGGTAGACAGCACTGGTATCGAGATGCGGGGTGATGTCGATGAGGGTAAACGAAATGGGGTTGTAGGAGCGAACAGTCTGCAGGTTTTATGGAGGTGTCATCCACGAAGACTTCTATTGCAGAGGGTGCTTTGAACTATGTCCGGTGTTCATGAAGATTTTGCGAGTTGGGGAGTCTTGTAATACGGAATCTGACATGGGAGGTTGTTTCTAGGGTATTTGTGTTCTATGTGATTGGTGGAGCACATCCTTCATGAGGCGATGAGGGGTGGTTGGTGCACTCCACGTGGTAGAGTGGTAGAGGTGCTCTTCATGAGAGTGGGGAGTACTTGAATCTTCCATGAAAGTGGGAGATTGACAGAGATAATGCGAGGTAAAGATTATAATAACCTTGAAGTATTATGTATTTGGTTCAAGTGGGAGATTGTTAGGATTACGGCCTCAAATACACGTAGGCATGAAGTACTTGAAGTTGAAGAAGAAGAGGAGGAGACAAAGACAGCAAGAGAAGACAACAGCAAGTAGAAGATGTGAAGTCTGGAGAGTTACGGTTGACCAACCCAAGCTGCTGAGGATTCTTCATGTGTACAGGGTTCAACAGCGAAAGGGACGGTCGACCAAGCAGTCCACCGGTCACGTCTCGGGTATGGGCTTTACACGTTGTAGTCAACCGACCTGGGGGTGCGGTCGACCGTCAGCGGCGATGTGTGTTATTTGGGCTGACGGGATTCAGACCCAATAAGTTGGATTTGTGTTTATCTTTTAGAGTTTACTTGAGGACTATATATATGGCTGTACACTCTAGGGTTTGTGTGGATCTAATACATCATGTGTTGATCAAGGTGAGCCGTTATCATTGTTCAACTTCAAGAAGGGATTATGCCGAGTGTTTCAAAGGTGTGAGAGAGAGATTAAGAGTTGTAATCTCTTTATAATCTTTATATTTCTTGGGGAATAAGAAGTATTGGTTATCTCTGCATATTGATTGTGTTCTTATGAGATCTTGCATATATCGTGGTGTCTTGTTCTTGGTTCATCTAGTTCTTGGGAAGTTTCTATTGCATGTGGTGTGTTTTCGTTATTAGCACTACGAGTTGTTGGTAGATTCTGCAACACCACTTTGTAATTGAACCCCGCTAATTTTTACAACCATTTTTGTTGCTCTGGAGTTTGTATAACCCGAGTAATTATGTGATCAAGAGGTATTGCCTCCATTTCTTGACATCTTTTGTTATTGCGAACATTTCTCGAACATAAGTGGACGAGTTTTGCATTCTCAGTGACATTTTCCTATGATATGCTATGGGATGTTTCTTTTACGTGAGTACAGCTCCAATACCCATACTCGAAGCATCAGTTTCCAGCCCAAATTTTAATGAGAAGTCAGGCAAAGCAAGAACTGGTGCATTGGTCATGGTTTTCTTAAGCTTAATAAACGACGATTCCGTATTCCACATAAACCCCTCTTCTTTAGTAATTCAGTGAGCAGAGCAGCTATAGATGCATAATATCTAATGAATCTTCTATAGTACCCTATGAGCCCCAAAAATCCCCTTAATTTTTTGATTGAAGATGGAATTGGCCATTGTAACATAGCTTGTATCTTTGTATTATCAACATGAATCCTGTGTTTTGAAATTACATGGCCCAAGTGCTCAATGGACTATTGAGCAAAATAGCATTTAGACTTCTTGGCAGAGAAGAAATTGAGCTCAAGGATTCTTAGGACTTGAGAGAGGTGCTGCAAATGTGTCTGCTAGTCCTTGCTCTATATTAATATATCATCAAAAAATACTAAGACAAATTGTCTGAGAAATGGCTTGAAGATGTTGTTCATAGCTTCTTGGAATGATGACGATGCATTTGTTAGCCCAAATGGCTAACAAGGAATTCAAAATGTCCATCATGAGTTCGGAAGGCTGTCTTCTCAACGTCTTCTGCCTTGATTCTGATCTGGTGATATCCTGCTCTTAGATCCAACTTTGAAAAGTATTGTGCACTATGTTGTTCATCAAATAGTTTATCGGCTATGAGGATTGGAAATTTATCCTTTATAATGATTGCATTGAGGGCTCTATAATCTACACAAAATTGCCTTGTGTCGTCCTTCTTTTTCACCAGTAATACAGGGGATGAGAATGAACTCTTGCTGTGTTGGATAAGACCTTCTTTCAACATCTTCGCAAATTGCATTTCAATTTCAAATTTCTAGAAGTGTGGATATTTGTAGGGTCTAACATTATGTGGCTATGTTGTAGGAAGTAGATGTATTTGATGGTCATAATCTTCGCCTGGTGGTAGGCCAGTAGGTTCTTCGAACACAGCTGCAAATTGCTGTAGTATGAGTTGCAACTCTTCAGGCATCACTACATTTGAGGTTTCTGTAAATCACCCTGGGGGGAGGGGGGGATAGGGTGATTGTGTGAAAATTAAAAAATTAAATAAAATGCATAAAGTAAGGATATAGAGTTAGAGAAAACAAACAGAGCAAGCACGCAAGACACAGCGATATAACGTGGTTCGACCCCCAGGTCTACATCCATACCACCTACTTGTAGCAATTCTCTGCCACAAACCTTCTACTATACATTAAACCCGTTTACAGTGATTCTCGGAATTCAGGCCGAGAGTCCTGTTACACCCACATGACTTCTATGAATACGCCCCGTAACACTCACCGAAGTGGAAGAAAAGAAAAAATCTCAAGATCTACAACGATCTAACTGAAGAAAACAATAAAAGCTCACACACTCGGATCATTGATTGAATGATTAGTTCAGAAGAATAATGATTGCAAGGGGTAAAGAATACTCGGTGAATTCGCCTCTATTTATACAACAAGGAAATGTATCTTTCCAAAAATGAAAAGATATTTCCGAAAAAGTCAAAACTGTCCGAGTACGGTCGACCGCTCTTTTGATCAGTCGACCGTTCACCTTTTAACTCGAGAGTTGAGAGGTGACTAGTCCACAGACTTACTTTTATACTATAGTGAACGGTTGGCGGTTGTGACGGTCGACCAACATTTTGTATGGTCGACCGCTATCGTGCAGATTCAACATTTATTTGGCGAATCCACTTTATATTCTTTCCAAATACTAATCAACCAATCAACGAATCTTGACATAGTATTTTCTCACAAAAAACAGAAATAAATAATTAATCATTGTTGGCTTTCTTGAGGATTTGTAGCACGTGTTTCTTGAGTTGAAATCTTCTTGATCTTTGCAATCTTTTATGATACATTTATGTTTTGCTTGATTGCTAATCTTTTTATCTCTTTGTTTTGATTTACTTTTTCCTGTAAATTATGTATATCTAAACTGAAAATATTAGTCTTAATAATATGTTTTGTGCACACCAAACTTAGGGTCAACAGTTTCTTGATCATCAAGAATCAGATGGAAAAATTGTTGTTCTCTTCAGATGAAGTTGAAGCTGCGATGATGTATCATTTTCCGCCCTTGTAAATTAACTTGTTGATTATTTGCAACAAACCTCATTGTATCTCGCTTGTAATTTGTAGTTACATGGCCTGGCAGTTGTAACCACTGTACCTCAAGTACCACTTCACTACCATGAAATGGCCAGCACAAACAGATCAATGTGAAATAAATGACCTTGCATATAGATAGGAACAACTAAGCATTGGCCTTGACACTCTAATGTTGCACCATTGCCCACAATAACTTTGAAATTTGTAGCTTGCTAAATGGATAAGTTAAGAAATTTGGCTACCCTTTCCTGAATGAAATTGTTGGTGTTGCCATTGTCAGTTAAAATTTTAATACAAGTATTTTGTATCATACCTTGGACCCTTAAGGTCTTGGGTGAAGGACAGCCTGACATTGCATGATAAGAGATTTCAGGATTGACGGTATCCCCCTGCATTGTAGCGTACAAATCATCCTGTAGTACTTCATTACGCATATCAGTAGTGTTTGATATCTCTGCCTCATCAACCAAGAGTAAAAGGAATTTCTTCTCCTTGCATACATGCCCTTTAGTGTACTTTTCACACAATTAAAACACAATCACCTTGCTTTTTAGCTTCCCACTCCGATGAGAGCACTTTTCTGATAGGATACTTGGATCCTGGTGTTGATGGTGTAGGCAGTAATTGTGGAAGGTTGCTTGGTGGAGGAGATGTAGGTGCTTCCTTTGAACGGAGTCTTCTTAGCTTCTACTAATTTTTCTTCCTCAATTTTGGCTAACCCTATTGCATGAGCCATAGACTTAGGTTGAAATACCAAAACCTCTCTTTGAAGGTTTTAAACCTGATATATAACAACTTAGCAGAGAAAAGTCGGATAAACCTTTTACCTATTGGATAATTTGTCAAATTCTGCATGATAGTCACCTAAGAACCTGATTGAGTTAATTTGCCTAAGTCGTCCATCACCCCCCCTAGAGTTCCCCCCTAGAGCGACCAAGGTGTTCTTCACGCTCTGTCTTACCCATCCCCCGATGGGTTCATCGCGCTCCGTCCTCATTCGCCGCTGCAAGCCCCGTCGCCATCGATCCCTCTTCAGCGCGTCGCCCACAGCTGCCCCCTTCAGCGTGTCACCCCCGAAGTCCACCGATCGACGACGATCGCACGTCACTCCAGATCTGTGCGAGTTTCAGATCTGAAGTTATTGGGAAGATTTGGAGATGGGGGTAAATTGGTCGGGGTTTGGAAAGTATACATCTTTGGAACCCGGATGTTCTTTGCGCCCGCCACCAGTCCTTACTCTCGAGGCCATCATGGCGATCTATGTCTATGATTGGGTTTTCGAGGGTTGGTAGTGCGTGCGAAGAAGTCAGGGTTTGCCTTTCTCCCTGCGATATGCAATGGAGAGAGAGTTAGTGATGAGGGCAGTGTCGAGGCGCAAGACGGCAGTAGTTTTATTGGTGAGATTTTTTGAGTGAGGGGGTGGGAGGAGCTGTCTGAGTTGGGTTTGACCCGGTGTGAAGAATGCGAAGGAGAGGCTACGGGAAAGGGGAAAGGAGATAGATCAGATGCTGATTGATTTGAAATTGTTTGATTGATTGATTGATTGAATGATTGATTGATTGATTGATTGATTGATGATTGATGATTGGTGATTGTTGATTGATGATTGATCGAATGACTGATTGATTGATTGGTTGGTTGGTTTTTGAATATTTGAATTTCAAATTAGGGTCTGAAATTCAAATTATATTAGAGAATAGGGGGGCAAGACTTACATTTGTTGGGCGGCGATGTTCGCTGGCGGTATTGATCGTCTGTATCATCTGCCTGATGGTTGAAAACAACGACTACTGTTGATGGTTGGATTCGGCGCAATCGGAAGAGGGCGTCGCGGTGGGGTTGGTTAGGCTGATCCAATACGGCATCGTTATTGGGAAAGGAGTAAGTATGCCAGCATGAGACGGTGGTTGTGTTTGTTGTCCTGGTGGACGCTTGGGGGTAGATGGAGGGAGTTTTTGGGGTGGAGAGTTATTTTGATGGAGTTTGAATTTCAATTTAGAGTTTTGAAACTCAAAATACATTTGCGAGGTGATGAATGTGTGCGGGGGCTTTCATCTGGGCTCTTGATCGAGAGCAAGAGGTCAGATTAAATTGCTTAATTTTGTCCTTCATTGAATGATCGTTGGTGATGTTACTAATTCTCACCGATGTGGTGTCCGATTTTGTCAAAATCGTTGAGATGATGTGCGAGTCGTCGATATGGTAGAGGATGTATGAGCTGTGACAGTTGTGATAGATGTGCAAGCCGACGCCGATATGGTAGATGTACGAGTCGTCGCTAGTTTGGGAGGTTGAGCGAGGTTGTTGCTGTGGTGAGAGTGATGTGAGTCGTTGCAGGTCTGTTGGTGGCCAAGTCGTCAGAGAGACGGTGTTCGGGCTAGTCATCAGCGACGTCACGAACGGAACGTCGGCTACCGTGGTGGTGAAGGAGCTGAGCATTTTAGACTAGAGAAGTGACAAGTCGTCACTGAATGGGCGGAGTGGCAAGTCATTATCAGAATTGTAATTAGGCAAGTCATTTCCGGTATGTTGTTCTGATTAGGTGTCACCGAATGGGATAGAGAAGTCGTTGCTGGAGAAGTGTTCAAGTTAGACATCGCTTGAAGGTGCATAGGCAAGTCGTAACTATGGTTGGTGCTCAATGAGTCGGGATCTGATTGTTCAATAGGTATCAGCATGCGTCACATCAGATAGGGGGAGAACAGATTACAGGTAGCAGCATCTATAAGTTTAGCTAAGAGATGGACTAGTTAATGCTGTACGCTTAACTGTGTAATGATTTTTTGTGGTTCTGTTCTAGGAACAGATAGATGTTATATATTTGTAATACTTGTTTCGTTAATAATTTATTAATGAAACGGTGACGCGGTCACCTTTTTATCAAAGAAAAACCCTTGATGATCACCGAAAATAGAAT